>JAWWEN010026528.1:0-16856 GCA_035582955.1 Sycophila texana | reverse complement strand
ATTTTGCAAAGCAGTATCTACTTTTTCTAGTTTAGCAGATATTACTGTTGCGAAACAGTAAGAATTACTTTTTTTTCGGTATAGTCACTTCTTTTTTCATGACTTATTATCATAAGAAGTTATATCAGTGAATATAAGCATGAAGGGTTATTTCATTTAACATTATTAGGTTATTCTGCACATTTTTAATGTTTTAGTTTTTATCGGGACAAGGGAATTTACATTAATGAATTAAAATTAACTTTATTGACATTATTTTTTCAAGAGGCTAACCAGGATGTCTATAAAGTAGTGCCTATATAAAAAGCACATGCCGGATGATTATTTACATAAACGTTTTGTGCCGCGAGTTGAAAATCATGTTATTTTAAAGCGACCATGACATCACTCGCAGATCACCTTTCGACAGCGTTATAGCCTCAGATCGTTCCACTTAAATTGCTGCATCATTTTTAATTTCGAAGATAATCAGATAAAAATTTATATATACGCAAGGTTAGCGCGAAAAACGAGGTCGTCCAAAAAATTTCATGAGTTTAACAAAACGAATACCCAATCCTTCACTATTCTTTTGAATAACGACGGAAGGCACCGACGGACAGCGGCAGCAACTAACAGCTTCATTCGCTGCGATAAATCATCGAAGTTCCGAACAATTAATAAGCGAAATCAACAAAACGGGCGATTTTCGTCGCGGCAGTGGAATAACTGTGCCTTGCACCTTCAGCCACAATGATTTGTCGATCCGCCAGGTTGACTCGCGTGCTTATCTGCCTCGCGATCAGCAATCATCTCTGCTTCGTAGTGTATATACCGTTAACAGAGGGGAGGGGGGATGTGGCTAAAAAGAGCAGGTCCCGTTCGCAAGCTTGTCGCCATCGTTCCCGGATACAAGCGCATGCCTAAATCTTGTCCAATGCGCTTTTTCTCCCTCAGCATTATTTCGCTATAAAGAAAATTTACGATTTTTCCACTGGAAAATAGACGACTGTCTGAAAATGGTGTCACTTACGTTGCACTCAAAGGAATTTACAAAGTATATCCAAAGCCATTGTCGGGCGAACGATACATTAGTCAAGTCTCTCTATGATCTGATCTACCTCTCGAGAAAAGCCATAAACTTCGACGTAAAATATTTTGAAGAATATCGCAGAAACTGACCGTAAAGAGCCGCTGCGCCCCGAAAAATCAATAACGCGCCGCGTGCATTTCGGTGTAAGTATCTATAGGCATTCGCCTACGAGCGATCCTCCGGAGCACCTCCTCGGCGATCATTTTCACATCCCGAAAAAAGTAGCCCCCCTCCGCCTTTCCCCGAAGTCGGCTCGTAAAAAGTGTCCACTTCGCGCCGTAAAAGTGCTATACGTAAAAGCGACGCACGACAGTGTGGAAAAGCGGGGCGGCGGCTTTCCAAGTGACCTCATTGTCCCGTATACCCGCCAAGGGTCATTTCTCTCTTCTTTTTTTTTCATTCTTTCTTTCTCGAATAGTCAGGGGTCGAATACGGGAGTCCGCAGCGCCGTGCGTTTTATTAGGCCCGCGCGACCTGGCGTATTTTATTTATACGTGGGCGACGAAAAACGAATCCTTGTGCGGTGTCGCGCGAACCGGTTTTTTTCCGCGCGCATATACCTTTTTTCAGTAGCCACGTCGAGTTTCGCTAATAACTACATTTATTACCCTGGCGTTTATTGATTGCGCCCGTTTATCTTTTAATCTTGACGTCGATCGCGGTCTTTGATACGTTTATTGCATTCGTTTTTTTTTTCGCTCTGCGTTACATCGTTTCCGCGTAATATATTAGCAAAAAAGTCCTCTGCTTATATTTGTATACGCATTTCTTATCGAATAAAATTCGAAATTTGTTTTCTGAAATTATTGAGGCGATCTCACAGTATTTTCAAGGATGATAATGAAGTATCAAAACTCCTATATGTGTGCGAAGCCACGAACTTCGTAAAACTGAGGTATACAAAAAGAAATAACATTTTTCGAGGGCAAAGCTTTAAATATGAAAAAACACATGAACATGTTTTATCCGGTCTACTAAACTTTTTTTCAAATAGATTTAAGTTTTAATGCGATTTTTCGCTTTTTATATAAATCGTATTATTGTCGCAGTATATTCCTTTCATTTCGACACTTTTATAGTCAAATTATTGTTATTAACAGTTTTGTGATAAAATAAAGGAGTTTAGACAGAAAACTTGCTGATTTGAATTACGACAAAAGCCTTTTTTATTAAACTGAAAAAGGATTAGTAATTTCAACAAAATATTTCTTTAAGAAGTTCCAAACACATAATGGTTTTATTGAGTTAATTAAATATTTTGTTGCGAACCAACTAAGTATTTCATTAAAGATCTTTTATTCCGTAATTTCAACAAAATATTTAATTGATTCAATAAAACGATATCTTTGGAACTTCTTAAAGAAATATTTTGTTCAAATTACTAATCTTTTTTTTCAGTGTTCATAAAAGCGAAATGAGATTTTAATATTAGGATTTTCATTTTTTAATAAAATTTAAGTTTTTTATGCTTCTATGTCATTCAAATCAGCAATATTTTATTGTAAAATTATCTTCTTTTAATCAAAGAAATATCGACTATGTCAACAAAACGTTGTAGAAAAAAGAAAAAATCGCATTAAAACTTTTTTATTTGGTTTTAAAAAAAGTTCAGCGATCGATAAACCGTGTTCACGAGTTCATTCAAGTTAGAGGACATCTACAAGGAATTAGAAAAATCTTGTCTTGTCTGATACGTGCGTCTACAAAAAAATTTTTTTCTACGTGTTTATTATCCGAGTAGTTTTATGAAGTTCGTGAAAGTCGCATATGTTAGTCACCTTTTTCGAACCTATTATTTGTAGCTTTTATTTTTGAAAGTCAAATGATAGGAAAAAACTAAAGATAAACATTACAATTAAATTTCAATGACGCATTCAATCAATCCATCGCGAGATCCGATATCCATCGCGCTGGCTCGCAAATTAATTCTGACGTTCGTGTGCATATGACCGCATTAAAATCATAACTAAAGTAATAAACGATCGCTTACGCGTTATTACTGCAACGTAACAGCCCGCAATATTCTTACGGCACTTGATCGCCGGCAGTCATTATCGATGCAATTGCTTCAGATTCCGAGATACGCTGTAGTTGGCATTGTTGACAAACGCCGAGTTAAAAAATATGTTCTTAATTGCACGGCGGCCGATGCAATTTTAACTCGGTAAATTTCAGAATCACTAGGCTGTGTGATTGATTACTTTTTAAACCCTGATATTTTAACGAATGCGAGTGTAACGAGAAATTAAATAATATTTACGTTGAAGAGATAAGAGGGTTCGCTTATCCCAGATTTTTCGATGTGAAATCAGTTGCAGCAACGCGATCCCCGCGTGTTGGATGGATTGCGTGATGTTAAATTCATACATTTTGTAATGTGTTTTCCCTTATGTCATTTTTAACACAATTACACTGACTGCTAAATGGCACATTTTAAAATGACCTGAATGAGTACATGCGAAAGTGTCTCGACTCCATAATGTTGAAATTAGTAATTCAAATATCGGAGAAAACTAAGGCTGTGAGAGTAAGAAAATAATAAATGAAGTTAGTTAGCTTGAAGAAGTTTGTACAGAAAGTAGCAATCATTCAGTAATTTTCTCTGAATTAGTTTGAAATACATTAGTTTGAAATAGTTACCTTCAATAGAAACTTGGAGTAGTTTGTAGAAAATTATTGGGCGATTCCAATTAATAACTCGATCGAGTTTCGCAATTGTCTGTTATAACAACTAATATTTACACTATAAGCGAATATTTTTAGTTAATAATTCTTACGATTTAATTTTATCTTTTCTTAAGTGACGATCGGATGATGCGAAGCCTCGAAAACGTGAGTATGATTGGTTCATGGATCAATATCCAGTATGGCGCAAAAATTCAAAATTTCTAACCTCAGAAATAGGTCGTGAATAAATAGTAGAAACTAGAAAGAGAAAAATGAGTGCGCTGGATATTGCTAGTGATAACAAAACATAGAGTCCTATTCACGGGTTACGCAGAAATTGGAATAACTTAGGTACTTTAGTAGTTAATGTGTCGGAATCCATTCCATCGAATATCCATTTACAATTATATTATTAGAGAGTTATTATTAAAGTGTAATAAGAGTAGTTTAATTAGTAATTGGAGAGTAATTATAATACACCTATTGTGATAAATATTGTAAAATATATTGTAAACGTTGGTATCTGCGTCAATAAAACGCATCACCATATTTTCTTTTAAAAAATAAACTTTACTCAAATAATTAAAAAATAAAAAAATTAAGCAGTAACGCCGTCATCCAGAGTACAATGCATGCACATTCGTCGTTCGTTGAAATATATGCAGCGCCTCCTGGACTGCACGCATGCGCGTATCCCTAATTCGCTCCTAAAATTCTCGCGCTTCCACTCGGCCGTATTCACGTGCATTCCCGCCTGCGAACTGGTTTCCCTAGCCACAAATCATCATCCAAGCATACTCCGGCAGCGGCTGGAGGAAAAAAAAACTAATTTACGAGCGCGGAATCTGCATGCTGGGCGAGAATTTGAAAAATCGAGAATGGGACCTGCGCGCGCGCGCGACACAAATACACTTTCACCTTTGGGCAGAGGAGAGGGAAGCTTTTTTTCTGAACCGCCGGAGGGGGCCCACGGGTGAAAAATTGGGCCGGGACCGAAATAATCGCGAATACGGGGAAAGGTGGACGCAGGGGCCGGAGCGTGTTTTTCGCACCTGACCCCTTGGCTTTTCTTGGGAAAACGCGAGGAGGGCTGTTTTCGAATGTTTCGACTGTGGGACTTTAATTGAGCGCATTGTTACGTCACCATTTGAATATCCATTGTTCGCGTAAGCCGGAAAATTTTTACACCGTGTGTATATACGTTACATATATTTAGCGGTATTAATGGGGTGTTTTGCTTACAATTTTTCTGGGTGCGTTTACATAAATTTTTCATCTACTTGTCTTCTCCATGTTAATTTTTCTGATCCCATCTGAAAATAAAATAAATGAATAATACACAGGCTTTTTTTAAGAAACTGGAAACCAACACATTATGTAAATTAAGAATGCATAAAGACAACGTTTAAGCTGATCTGTACCTGACAATGTGAAAAGATCATTATTTATATATACTTTAGGAACATTTGTTAGATAGATATTTTTTAATTACCGTTTAAGTATAAGAGTACAGAACAAAGACGCGTCGCTATTTTTCGATGTTTTCTATAAATTTTGCATCTCTTAATAGGATTACAAATTATTGTAAGCTAAATAAAAAATGAAAAAAAAAATAGAAATAAAGAAAAAGGAAATTTCAAAAATTGATCATAAATCATGCGAAAATGTATACAGAATTGTTTCACGCAGCAAAAAAAATTCAGGTCTGTTAATATAACGTGTAATTAGTTACTTATTTGAAGTTCTATTTATCTGAAGTGTAAAAAAAAAACTATTGTTTTCTGTAATTTACAGTTAATAAATTGCATAGAAATAATAGTTAGTACGTAATGTTAAAATGGTGTAAAAAGAGCATTCGAAAAATCTAATTAAAAATTTTAATCATTAATATCCGTAACGAGTTAAACCATGAAATCCCTGGTTAAAAAAGCAGCGTACCGTCTAATTAATCAATAATCGGCACAAAGGCCCCATCGGTGCATAAAATACGCTCGCGCCGTAATCTAAATTCTCGATTTTTCCGAATCCCGCGTCGAAAGAATCTGCCATGAAACTCTTGGCGCGCGCGCATACCTTCTGCGGGTTGATGATTTATTGTCTTGTCTCGCTATTAAAACCATATCCCACCCCGATCGCACAATAAAAGCGACCGTCCGGTCGGCATAAAGGAGCACCTCGCCACTTTTTTTTTTATTCCACTCCCATCCGTATAAATTTTGAAATACACTCGGCGTCTCCCGAGCTCGTAATTGAATTACGTAAGTTACGCGAACGTAACGAACTGATGGAAAATGCACTTAAGCTTAACGAGCGCGATGAAGCTCGTCCCGGCGGACGAGAAAAAACGCGACAATGGCGCGCGCCGCGATTGACGGGTAACGACTCGCCGCGAAATTCCAGCCGCGCTGCCTAACGTACGATGACACCTTATCAGTGTTTATCTATCAGCTTTGATGCCGCCGTGTGCCTCTCTTCCTTCTTTTTCTCCTTCTTCGGGCGCTTCCTTCGAAAAAAAATCCGAAATTAAATATCGACGTCGAAAAACTTGGCGAGCACCGCGGAAAAGCAAGCTTTCAGGAGCAGCTTTTATTCAGGGTTTATGTGCAAGTGCCTTGAAAGTCTGAATTGAAGAGAAAATTTGAAATTGAGTGTACCGAAGAATTTGATAAAATTGATTTACTCTTAAGGTAATTTAATTTACTTTCAGCTTGGTGTTCATTAGTTGATAATTTTAAGCATAAATTTAAAACATTGAATGTGCACGGATTGAAATCATAATTATAGTTCTTGATTAACTATCAAATAAAAAACTATAGATATATCATAACAAAACGAAGAGAAATTTTATTGCAAAATCTAGTACGTTTCTGGTAAAAAGTAGTACAAGTATTATAATCTTATGTGTAAGTCTAGTAGTAACATTCGCTCGTCATTGTTGCAATTGTTACTAAAAATCTGGTAACTTTTTTCGTTTGTCGAATTTGTTACTTCAATAATTATTCCAATAAATTTCAATAAAAAGTCTACGTGAACAAGAGAATTATTTGGTTTCTTGTGTAAACATTTCTTTAAAAAGAATATCATTCAGTTTGAAAAAAATCCGTAGAGCAATTTAAATCGTTAAACATTTTAATAATATAATAGAAATGTACTATTCAAATGAAAAGTGATTTATAAATTTCCAAATTCTTTGAAAGTGTAAAACAATCATAACCGAAGTTGTTATTTTTCGCCAATTCAATAGCTTTTCTCTTCTTGTAATTTTTATTATTTATTTTATTTGTGTTTATTTAGCATAAATTATTAAATGCGATACTGCAGGAACGAATAGAATTTTATGAATTTTGTAATGTCTGAAATAAAAATGCATAAAATGATCACATTTAATGTAAAGTTTTCTTATTTTATATAGAACTAACCGAGCTATTTATTGACTGTTGAGATATTATTAAAATGCGTTATGCTAGTATATCATAAACATATTCTATTCTTTTGTGAATGTTAAATTTAAATCTTTTTTAGATTTATTTAGATTTAGAATAAGGATCATACTACTTATATAATCTAGATTATATAAGTTCTAGCCAGGCGAAAAAGCTGTGAGAGAAAAAAAATGACAATAGTGAGCACTAAAGCACTATATATACAATAAGGAAAAAGTGGTCGATATTCTAGCGAAGGAAATAATAATGAGTTTCCAGTGTCCCTTTGAATTGTCAGAGTTTTTAAGACTCCATCGCTGCATCGCACCCTCGTATCTGCCGCCTCCGCAGGCCGGTGTCAAAACAGGAGCTTGCGCGAGCGACTCCCTGAAAATTTATACACGTTTTTTTCGAAAAATCTTGCGCAAACCGCAGCATTCCTGGGCGGGGCAGAGAGCCGCGGTGGTGGCACTAAATCACCGCTCGCTGCGAGGTGGGTCTCGCCGTCTCGCTCCCTCGCACGCGGCCGCCCGTCTCCTGGGCTAGTAGCCAGCAGTATAAACCCGGGCCTGGGTCATAACTTGCCCCGACGCGCGCACGGTTTATTGCGAATGCGCGCGGGATGTATACAGGTATACGCGCCGGCACTGCCGGCCTCGCGCTCCGCTTCTGGGCTAATAAATTCCTGCGGGATTTCGCGGGAGCGAGAGGCAGGCTCGCCGGCTTCGACGCTGTCATCGTCCCGCCCGCCCCGGCTTCTGCTGCGTCGATTTTAAATGGGCCATGCCGTTGCACTGCCTTTTTAACTGGAAAAATATCCTTTCTAGTTTGCTTTTTTTTCATTTTATTTCCTCATTAAAAGACGTAAAAGCGTTGCACTGAAAAATCTTACTGTGAATTCTTCAAGCTGCGGGGGGTAAAGACTTTGATCATGGAAATTATACCATAGACTTAAAATATTGCAATGTTTCTTCGAAAAATTTATGTTGCAACTCTTTTTCGAGAATTCTGTACAGTTTCTCATGTTTCAAGTATTTACTCTATTTGAAATAATTTATGGCACGTTTTACTATTTTTTTATCACTACTATTTTTTATTTTTTTTTAATTAAAGTGACAGGTGTATATTAAATCTTATAATAGTTTGTTAATAAAAGCATATCGCTTTTGTATTATTATAGATATATTTAATTTTTTGCCTTTCTTCAAACATGTTCACACAAAACTCCTAGTGCTTGCTGCTTTTCTGAAAAACTGTTTATTTAACGAGTTTGCAGTTCTGTTAGATCCATGATTTCTTGTAGATTTTAAAAATTAAAATTATAAATATTTAAATCCATTCAAAGAATAGAGTTTAAAAAATAATCCTGGACGACGATTTATGTAGCAAAATATTGTATTCGAAGATAGTGCTGGTCTTAAAATATGTATAAATATCTATCCAGGCTAAAATTAACTTTAAATGCAGTCTTGATTGATCTAAAAAAGTCATATTCGAAAAATATTAATAATAATTTAATATCAGTGTCACTTAATTGTATTTTAGATTTATAATCTGGATTAATCAATTGATAAATCTTACATATTACAGCAGAAATCACTATTAATTATTTTAGTAGTGCTATTACGTCTTTTCACTGTTGGTTTTTAATTATTACACTCATTTTTTGTATAATAAAACATGTTCAGTAAATTAATGAATAAATATTTAAAATTTTGATTTAAGACCTATAATATCGGTAATTCAATTATGGCTTGTACAAATAACAAATTCCATAATTCTTTTTGATAAATTCAGCTACTTAAAATGAAACTTTATTGAACACTTTCAATTTCAACTACTTTTTGTATATTTATATTCACATCCGACTACAATGGAAATGTATTCGCTATTAAATTTGTAATTATTTTTATAACTGAATGCTGAAAACAAAAAAACCAATAAAATCGCAAAATCAAAAAAGAACAAATCCCCTGTTTTGTAATTACCGTTCTCACGGAGTTGCCGACCGGTAACGAGTATTCGTTTAATTAAATTATCATTAATTTTTTATCACTACTGTTTCCTTATAAAAAAATGATAGCCTGTCAGCCAAATGAAATCTATGAATCACATTGAACGAGTAAATTATAGGTAATTTGTATTTTTTGCATTAACAACGTAATAGTTCGTACAAACAAGTCCGAATTCAGGATGTGATTTACTATTTTTTTTTTTTTTTACTCCAACTGTATGTACACATAGTATTTTGCTGCTATTTCATGCGCAGCAAAGTAAATTATCTCAAGAGACTTTTATGAATCACACTTATATCTTCTTCCAGTCCACCTTACACCACACATTACTCCGCATCTTCAATATCGCGTTTCGCCTTCTTCATCGGGTTTCAATCCCGCGTCCCCTTTTTTTTAACGCAAACACATATTTAGCACACGCCAAGGAATTAAAAGGTGAGCGTGCACATTTAATTCTTATCTATTACTAACAATATCGTAATTTACGATTGACTAAAAAAAAAAGATGATAAATTTTATAGTTCGACTGTTAGACGGTCGAACGACAGCAAAAACAACATCGGCAAATTACCATCGCCGGGCCCGTTTTATCGACCACTAACTTTTTACGGTATCTCGGCAGGCACGAAAGATAAATTTCGCCCGTAATCAAAATATCAATCATAAATTTTGGGCCGCCTCGAACATTTTTTCCCCTCCGGCCGCCTTCCTCTCATCCAGCTTTTTTTTCGTCACTTAACGCCGCGGAGGTCAGACGGCTATATAGCGTGATTCGTCACTCGTCGGAGAACTCGAGGAGGACGACCTTGGGCCTCCTGCGCCGAGACTCTCGAGAGCCTCACCTCTCTCGCGAGTAATTTCGCCGAGAAAGGTGCGCGTACGTATTTGCTCGTCTGGGCCGGTACGCATAATTAAAATCGAGAAGGGACTTTTTAGCGACGCCATGGACAGTCGCGCTTATAATAATATTCTATATAATATTCTTTCTCAACCTGAACTTCGAACGAGAACAATGTATGTGCCAATTGGCGAGGAATCTTCGATAAACTCGATAAGTTAAAATTAAGGGGGTCATCCCGTGTGATAGTTGAAAAAAAATCGGATTTTTTTTACATAAAATAAATCTAGAGTTTGTCTAGAATAAGTAGCCGATTAGTGCCGAGTAAAAATTGCAAGGTTTAATTCACGCCTGAACTTTTAAACGCGATTTTCTCGAAACTAAATTTTTGTAATTTGTGTCCACGATTTCTCAAATACGGTTCGATCGATTTCATCAATATTTTTCTGGTAGATTCAGCTCACATGTGGCTACCGCCGGAACTAGAATTATTAAAAAATATTAAATCTTTTTTTTTTTACACAACAAAATAGTCGCAAAAAATCATGAAATTTTACGCTTTAATGTTCAAAAGCATATAAAAAATTTAATTTTCAATATTTTCAAAAGATCCTAGTTCCAGCGATAGCCATTTGCTTACAGATTCACATGCTTTTTGAAATTTTCATTTTAGATAAGCCAATCAGCCGGAATCATGGACACAATTTTGCTACCGCATTCTGACACGGGTGCCGTTGTAGCTGCTTCACTTAAGTTTATACTATTATATTTTTATCTGAATAAATTCATACATAAACTTTAATAGTACATAAATATATAGTATCAATTTCAAAGCTCAGTATATCTTTTCATTTTTGAGTTAAAAATCCCGAAAAATTCTGTAACGGCCTTTACGCGGGATGACCCCCTATTAAGACGTAAAAAAGAGGAAAACGCATGTATTGCATACTTGCATTTTCACCGTTAACTAATTTTAGAGCGCATTTGAATAAAATATATTACAACTGTGTTTTTGTTTGCTGGTTGCGGCTTTAGAAAAAACACGCCTGCAGATTGAGCTGCAATTTGGAAAATTTGATAACTTGACAATCTTCGGTAACCTGGCAATTGTTTTTTTCCCCAAGAATTATTACGTAAAAGTGAAACTCTTACGAAACGAAAAATGTTTTATATTTGATGAACAACAATGTTTTGAATATTTAAATACTTTTATAAGGATAAGTGATATTTGGCATACAGCAGACGAGCTGTTCTAATTCACTGATTTTTAATGGTCGGTAAAATTTTGCATATATACTTAGCTGTAATTGAACATTAATTAGTCACGGTTCTAACTTTTGCTATATTATGTACAAAAGCGCTGGAAAAAATCTGCCTTTACAAGTGCCCAAAAATTTATATGAGTTTCTGCATTTATAACATAATCATATATTACATTGTAAAGTAAAAAATTGTATGAAGCACAATATTTTAAATGATATTGGTTCTTCAGATATAGAATGTAATAAATATAAATAGTAAAACTACTATTGTATAAAATTTGTTAAATGCAAGAAATGACATCGGACTTATAGTTATACACAATGAAAGCTTAAACTGCAGCTAGATAAAAGTAATTGCTGTTGTACATTAACAGTTTTAGGATTTAAAAATATCCTTCAGTATATTTTTGCCAGTCACGCATTGATCAACAGATTTATTCGCTAAAGTTGTTTGCCTTTCTTAAAATATTATCAATCACTGAAAATAACTCGCAAACCCAGACTGTTTTTTTACAGTTGAATTAGCAAATGCTATTTGTTACAGTGAACTAAAAAGTCATTAATTTGTAATGAAAATCTGACCTATTATGTGGCAAAGCATTTATGCATAATAAGTGAGTCCGTTGCATTTACCAAGACTATAAACAATGCGTTTATTTCGCATTAATCGCTCTCAAATCTTTCCGTTTATTGCATTGAGCATTCGATACCTTAAAGAAAATACGTTGAATGCGTGATTGGAAATATTAAAATAGTTCAAATTGAAGAAATAGTAGAAGAATCGAAATTGTCCGAGAAAAAGGAAAATAAATCGGTTAGCGGGAGGAAAGATCGGAGACAATAAGGACTAGGGAGGAGCAACCGCACGAGCGTTGACTCGCTCGGCGGACTCGCGCAAACAGCCTCGCTGGTAGCGATCAAACAGGCGAGGCGAACGACAAACACTCTCGTGCGCGAGTCAGCATCGTCGCCTGGGCTCGCGTGGCCCTGTTGAATCAGCGAACCGAGCGCGCGCTCCTTGTGTTTACTACGCCTAATTACACTCGCTCGGTCTATTTACGTACAGGTACTGCGCGGCCGGTCTGCCTTTTCTGCATCGAAGGCGTTTCTTCTTTTCTTTTCATTCGTTTCTTTATCCCAGTATGTGTTTCTTACACTCTAAATTTAACAGAGCCAAATTATTGTTAATATTATCAGTGACCTCGCTTTTCACTGAAAACACTAATTATAGTAGCCGCTTTAACAGGTAATTACATTTTATTTAAAAAATGCAGTTGAAGCAATCATTACCTTTGTAGTGCATATTTAGTGCCAAAAAATCAGGGAATGTGTAACTAACTTTAAAGTGAATTTCGTTTATACTAAAATTAAAACAGTTTTTTCTAGCGATAATTCACGGTTTTTCAACAATAACGGTTAGTCAACATTTTATTACCTTATAGTATTGAATATTTTCATTTCTTAACGTAATAAATATTGAATTGTATATGTTCACTGATTTTTTACTAATTTAATTTTATGGGCCTTTAAACAAATTAAAACATTTTTCTCCCTCATCATCCATAAAGTCAACTTTATTGACCTCCGCAGAGGGAGTAAAATCATATTTTTCCGCCCTCTAACCTCAAAATGCCACCATAAATGTCATTTATGCAACTCTGTGCGTGAAGCAGTACTTCACGCACTAGTGCGCATTTTTGCGAGTACTAAATCAGCACTAAGATAGACATCGTTGCATAAAATATTGTTCGATACTAAGTCAGAAGTGAATTTCGGACTTATCACTTCTGACGCACTAGTATCGAAAACTACTATTATGCACCAAGGGAGTAAAAGTAAAGAACGTCCCAGATCGCATGTAATTGACCGCCCGAGCCGAAAGCGAGTCCCGTGGTCCATACGTAATTCTTTTTTGTCTAGCGAGGGCGAAAATGCGACTTTTTCGAAGCGGCGACGGGAAAAGTGGCATTTTAGCCCCGCTGGGCAAAAAAATAACTATTAAATGATTTTATTTTTAATTGATGGAATATTTTATCGGTTCACGATCTTATCGGATTTCAAGTCGTTTTTACATCTTTACAGGAAATGGTATGTAATTATCATCGATTTAGAAAATCCATTTAAGAAATCTAATCGAGAAAAGTAGTAGCTCTCACTTATGTTTTAACACAAAAAATGATGTTGTGTCGTCTATAATTAACATTTATTTAATTATTTCAACGTTATCATTTGCAAATTATTTTAATTAAAATAAAATATTAAAAAGGGTAAAATTAAGGATCACCTGTTTTTACTCATTTTGATGTGACACTGACATCTCATTATTAAATGAAAAACTTAATTGATTTCCGCCGAGGAATTGAAATATGTGCGAACGATCGGAGAAGCGTCGAAAGAGGCGTTAAAAATGCGCGACCGCGAAGCAAGTCCACAAGCGAGGAGCGCCGCAGCACATACCCTGTAAAATAAATCAAAAGAGCATAGCGAACGCATTACAATGACAATGGGAGCACGTAGAAGCGCGCAGAATTCGAAGACACGGATGCTCCGCGTCGCTCGCCGCTATGCGGGAGAGCCTGATTATTATAGCGGCGGCGAGGGAGAGAGAGATACGCGTACGCTCGCCGAAATACGTTAGGCGGATTGACTCTGTTTGGCGCATGCCCGATGTTTAATTGAAATTCTTCGAGCACTCACCGAGTTTTATTGCCGATTATGCTAAGTCGACTTTGATTAACCTTTACAGCTAGAATCCAAATGGTTTTTCAGCTGATGAATGGCCGCATATCGCAACCGGATGTTTCTGCGTTCGTGTTTTAATTCTTCTTTTTTTTTTTTATCGATAAATTTAAACCAGTCGGTACATTTTTTAAATCTTTGAACTAATATTTTTACGTGATGCTCTTTTATATCTCTTCGTGCGCTGATAGAAAGATTTATTTGAGCCAAATGCACCCTTAATTTGAACCTAAATTTTTCATGATATTTGACGCAAATGAATATTCTTTGAAAGTTAAGAAATATTCATTAACAGTTAATGCGCGAGCAGTTAAGGTGTCGCGACAGTCATATTTTCTCAAGTACTAGCAGCAACTGAACTATTCCAACTGTTAATTCATGTGCATTTGGTTCTATTCAAATCCACATTCATTAACATTAACAGTTAAGTCAGCGACTTTGGGGCAACTGAATCTTTCTATTAGTGTGGTAATTGCAGTTTATATCTCAATAGAGTATATTTGTACGAACCATTCTGTTAAGTGCCTCGATTATTATACTTGAAGACTCAAACATATTTTCTTCATATTTATTAAATTAAGAAAACACTAAAATTATCGAATTAATAGAGGTCTGTGAAAATGAGTACTTGAATGGTAATTTCCAATCAACTAAAATTGTACATGGAAATGGTTAATGAATGAAGAAATGCGTAAAATTTTATTGGAATTTTTAGGGTAAATTCCCGTTCAAAATATAATACGTCAAACCACTTGGTGTTTGCACAGTTTGTTCAAAATTTCTAGGTAAAACTGTATTTACCCACTTTGACTATTATTTCTTTTAAGCAAATATAAGCACAGCTTTATTATCTTAATTCGTTCACGAGTTCTGCGAAAACCAAGAACATTAATTAGGATTGAATCAATGAATTCAACGCGTACAACGTATACGTACCCAGGGGCATAAATATAGATTCAAAATTTCACGTTTAAATCACGTTTTGATCACAGCTTTGTAATATACGCACACCCGCCAAATAACACAATTCATGCCTTTCACGTCGCGCGAAAAAGCGCCTAACGGACGGGGCCAATAAAATTATTCACACCCGGTTAAAAGGCAGCCCGGAGAATTCTTGGACATGCGTGGCAGGTGGAATTGGGCGG
Source organism: Sycophila texana (assembly GCA_035582955.1). Lineage (NCBI taxonomy): Eukaryota > Metazoa > Arthropoda > Insecta > Hymenoptera > Eurytomidae > Sycophila > Sycophila texana. Next base: position 1,693 of record JAWWEN010026528.1, on the reverse strand, counting down.
TTGCACGCGGGAGACAAGAGTTTCGGGAGCACAAGTGAACAGCACGTGCCGGTGGTCCCGCTTCAAGCAAAAGGGGGGGATTTGAATTCGTAATTTTCGACGGCTTTGAAGGAGAAAAATTGAATGAGAGCATTTAACGGCGGATTCGCCCGCGGGGACACAATCGCACGCGTCCACCCGTATTGTACTCATGCCGTCTCATTCATCGGTCCGGGCACGAGCCATTTAAACGGGTTTCATCGCTTTCAGACTCTGTGGAAAACCCTCACAACACGTTCATACAGACACACAAACATGCGCCTGAGCACACACACGCGGTGATGCATTACATGAGCTTACATTCGCCTATATACATTTATACGCATGTATGCAATACACACACAAGTATAAGTACTCATACATGCGCATACACATGCATATGCGAAAAACGCCCATTGCTGTCATTATTGCGCCTCACCGTTGTGACAATTTGATAATTGTTCAACACATTCTCAGGCAATTTTTGTTGTCTCCTTTACGACTAATTATTAATAAATATTTAAAAGGCTTATCGTTAAATACTCATTTTCAAATGTTTGTCTTTTTATTTAACATATGGTTTTCGTTTGCCTTAAAACAGCCCTGAAATAAACAAAGATATTGAGAGGAAATCGATAATTTGTTTGTAAATACTTGATAACACAAGTATCCACTATTATATTTCCCATGAATTTTATGGTGATAATCATTTTTAACGATGCCTAGATTGGTTAATGATATATTGAATAGTAATTTTTTATTACAGATATGAAAAAAGTCATAGAAATTATTCATAATTATAAAAATACGAAATTTAGTTACAACTTATCATTTTAGATTACATACGTTGGCTAAGATTTTTAAAGTTTCTTAAGTTTTTATTCGAATCTTTTGTTTTCTCACGCTATCTAATAGTTGTGATACTTATTTCGCGTTAGATTTGTTTTTTCATATTCCGTATGAATGAATTATTTATGAATTATTTATGAATTAGATGTTTAGTCATTCGTGAAAAATGAACACAATTGCAAAATTAATTTTGGTATTTGTTGGTGCTTGTGTATCCTTTCATTTAGCAATAATCAATATTTAATAAAAAATATAGTGCGAAAGTCTATTATCACACCAACAACAAATTATTTAAATTACCTGCCAAACAAATTTGACCTACTTAAATTAAACGCAGATCTCTCAACATCCTAAAAAGCGTCGCGCATATCCAACCAATAATTAATTAGTGTATCGCGGTAGCGTCAGCAAATAAATTAGGAGTAAAATAAAGCGCGAGTGTGAATTTGAATGTCGGAAAATGGGAAACTGGGTCAGGCTGGAATATTTATGCATTTATTATCTAAAGCGTGACGGAGGCCGACGCTTTTCCGACGAGACGCGGTGCGCGCCAGCGCGAGTGATCGCTCGTTTCGAAAACGCAAGTAGGTCTCAAGGGTGCACTCCGCTCTCCCCCTTGCCCGGCCCATTTGCGCACTTTTCTCTCACCTATACGCGCACTCTTTTTACTTTTTTTTTTCTTTTTCCCTTTTTTCACAGTAGTTGATTGTTAACTTATTTCTACTTTCCGTCTGTAAAATGTGAGATAAAGATCAGGAGGCGCGGTAGCGCCTCGAGGCAAGCCTAAGTTCGAATGAACGACTTGCCTACGAGGCCGCAACGCGCG
>JAWWEN010026517.1:0-16857 GCA_035582955.1 Sycophila texana | reverse complement strand
GACATATTTTAGCTTTCGTAGACACATTTTAGCTTCAATTCGACTTATCAATTTGAATTGTTGTCAAATAAAATAGATTTATAAATGATTAGGGTGAAAAATTTTATATGCACCTCGGGAGTAATAGGTGACTATTCCCTTGAGTGAATTACTGCCCTCGCTTGGGCAGCAAACTGCACCCGCGGGAATAATCGCCTATTTTACTCCCTTGGTGCATAAATAACTATTTAAATACACCACTTTTTACCCCCATGCGCTTGTCAGTGCCACCATGCGGAGGAATAGGCCTCATTTGATCACTTTACTTTTTGCAATCAGTTTAATTTCTAAAAAACGATTCCTTTAATTCTCTTACTATGTACGGTTTTAGCAAAGAATGAGAAACTTCTTCAGAGCCTAGGTAAGTATGGGGGGAAAATTTGCGAGCGCCCGACTAATAAAAGAGCCTTAATTTATACGACTATAGCGTTTCGCTCCCGCCGAGATCGCAAATGGATCGGAGAGGGCCGATAGCCACAAAAAGAGAGGCAGGCCGAAGGTGAAACTGTACTTGATGGTTGCGAACGGGAAATCGAAGAAATTACGTACGTGAAGTAAGTCGGTGCCTTCGCCCCACTCCTTAGTGGGGGAAGGAGGGTCGGGAAGGAATTACTCTCGACCCGCAGAAATTAAATTCGTTTGATATGGACGCTGTAAAAGTGGAAGACAGGCTTTATGCGCTCATAGAACGATTTCTTCCAGGGACAACCATTTTTTCTCCGATGAGTCTCGTTAGGGGAAATTTACTTCGACGTGATTTCCTTTGGACTTTCGTTACCTCGCAGCGTGGTTTACGATGTCTTAAACTTAAAAGGCATTTTATTAGACCGGTTTACTTATAATTAAAAATTTGTTAAAAATGATAAAATGATTGGTTGTTGAAATATACTTATAGATGTTTTCAGATGGCATCCATCATAACATTTTTTTAAAACGAAAATTTTCTGAATGAGGATTTTTTCAGAAATTATTTTCGTCCTCAATAACCTGAATGAAAGTAAATGAATCTTTATGAAATTTTGCCGAGAGGTAGTGCACTTTCAATCCTTTCAACACCTGTAAGAGAGAATAAGAGCTCATAAGTTTCCGAAAAATTTGAGATCCATGTTTTTTCTTTAATTTTTGACGATAGACAAGATTTCGTTAAGATTGCAGTACTATTTTTTGAGAAAAGGGTTTCAGAATTTTTAAATAATTTCGGTGTTTTTTAAAAGTTGACATAAAATTTAAATTTTAAGAGATTTGTATAAAAAATTACTACTGTAAATAAAAATAATGATTTAAAAAATATAAGCTTACATTAAGTCTGAGGAAGTTAAGTGCCTATATTAGCGGTTTTTATTTATGAAACTATATAATAACTGAATACTTAGTTCGGCTCATGGTATTAAAATGAACACAATATTTTCCAATTGACACATCCTCTACTTAACGAATAAATTTAGTGAATATATTTTTTTCAGTCTTTATATTATTATATAAAATTAATAACTTATCAGTGATTTTTTTATTTTATCATTCTTTACCTTTAACCGTGTATGTAAACATTTTTTGTTTACTTTTTCAAACGCAACTGCATAATCGCTATTGTCATATTTATAAATCAGTAAATTATAAAATAGTAAATTATTAAATTTTTATTTCTAAGTATAAAACTGGAAGCTATATTGGAAATATTATTACCAGAGATGGATGAGTTTTATACTACTAGTTATAAGTGCATTATAGTGTAACAAGACAATCTCAATGGTAAATTTAACGTGAATATAAGAATCCAATCTTATTTTCTTATCTTATCGTCAATTAATTTTTTTATCGCCTGTCAAACAAATTGAGTTAATGCAATCTCTCACTTTTCTAGAGCTACCGTAGTATCATTTACACAAACCTTCTTTTAGCATCTCGTACATGAGAATTTCGGCAGTGTGCCATCATGCCATCCACTTTTAAAAAGCATTGTAAGTAAAAAATCATCTAATCTGACCCTCTCTTTACGAAATCACATTTTTTCACTTTTCTCTTTTCTTTCGTAGTTAGCAGACTTCCTCAACGATGGGTTATATCAATGTTGAGTTTTCTTGCTTTCTTCAACGCGTATACGCTGCGTATATGCCTGTCCATGGCCATCACACAGATGGTCAAGCCGTTGAACCACAGTAGTTCGAGTGAAAAAAGCGGGAATTCCGATGACGACATGTGTCCTGAATATGGCGTTGAACATAACGTCTCAAAAAACGTTGAAAGTATCAGTCTTACCGTCGGGACTTTCGAGTGGAGTGAATATACGCAGGTACAGATGTGCCTAATAAAACTTTGTTTTTTTTTTCTTTATCTCTGAAAATAGACTGGTATTATCGGATGCATGGAGTTCGTTCTGATAAGTTTCAAGATAATGCTTCGTCGTTATATTTGTACTAGATCTGATAGTGTTATTTATGACATACAATCGGATAAGTATATCGATGATGATTCGATACTGAAAACAAAATATTTATAATGAAAAGCATATTTAATTTTAAAATTAAAATAGTTTTTTCTTAATACTTCAGGATATTTATTAATTGTGTTATTTAAATTTCGATCGGCTCTTTTCAAGTATTCCATTATGTTTCTATCTCTTGTTTAAGTAATAACTATTGAGACATAATTGATGAAAAAATCTACCAACATTTGCTGCATCTTTAATGCTTTTTTATCATTATTTATTTATCGAAATTCCTTGACCATTCTGGAAATCACGTTCGTTACTTAAATTAAATTGTCTAATACAAATGTACGTACGAACATAAAATATTACTCAAAATCATCCTCTACATCATCAAGATAAGTTGTACAAATACTTTTTTAAACATAAACATTTATAAGGGGGTACGTCAATCCTTTGATTTCCAAGAAAAAGGAGATAAGTCAAATTCACGTTTTATGCAAATTGAGATAAGAGCAATAAACATGATAATAATAAACAATGATATTGAATGCTAATTCACGTACGACTAATCCATCTCCACGAAATCTCTCCAATGTTGCACGAAGAATTAAATAATTAAATAATTTCAAATCGCGCTCTAATTTAATTAAGTGTAGAAAGGAGCTAAGAATCTTTGTATGCTTTTGTGACGTACCTCTAAAAATGAATAAGTGAATAGTCACTTATTTCAAGTTAAATATATCTTCCACTTATTGCAGCAAGATTCTCTTGGAATAAGGAACTATTACTTATTTTAGTCAAATTTCACTTATTTATTTTCACAGGGAAGATAATCAAACTTCTCTCGCACCAGTTATAGGCAGTTAATCTAAATTAAGTGAAATTTTTTATCGCGAATCATCCAAAGTGGTAAATTGGCTGTCATTTATATTTGAAAAGGGCAACCACGCCCGCGCAATGAACGAATTAATAAATAATTTCAAATCCGCACAGGGAATCATCCTATCATCCTTCTACTGGGGCTATGTGATAACGCACGTGCCTGGTGGTCTACTGTCGACTCGTTTTGGCCCTAAAATCACGATCGGCCTAGGCGTTTTGATCACTGCCATCCTGACGATCTTGACTCCTACAGCAACGAAATGGGGTGGCTCGTCTGCCCTGATAACCGTACGCTTCCTTATGGGTCTATGTGGGGGTGTCGTCCAACCAGGCGTGAGCTGTCTGTTGGCCCAGTGGATACCTGCGAAAGAACGCTCCACCACCGGCGCTTGGGCGTACAACGGCGTGCGTTTTGGCATCCTGGTATCCACCCTCTGCTCAGGTCTCATAATGCACCGTTCTGGTAGCGACTCCTGGCCGTTCATCTTCCATCTCTTCGGCAGTCTGGGCATTCTGTGGTACCTGCTTTGGCTGTTTCTTTGCTCCGACAGTCCCCGAGTGCACTCGTATCTCAGTGACGGCGAGAGAGCCTACTTGGAGCGCGAACTGGGCGACGCGGTGACGGATGCGCCAAAGCCGGCGTTCCCTTGGCGATACGCGCTCACTTCACCGCCGTTCATAGCCCTGGTGCTCATGCAATCCGGACAGGACTGGAGCAGCTACACCATTATGTCCGATCTACCCAAATACATGAACAACGTACTGAGACTTCCGGTTGGACTGAATGGCTATGCCTCTTCGATGTACAACATCACCGCCTGGCTTTTTTGCTTACTCATGTCCTGGTTGTCGGACTGGCTGATCTCCAATGGGCGAGTGAGTCGCACTCGGATGAGAAAAACCAACGCTTTAATTGCGAGCATGGGTCCTGGGATTATGATGGTGACGGCTATGTATGTCGGTTGTGACGTTGTGACCGCCGTGGTGCTTATTACGATTGGACTTATTCTGGCCGCTGCCTCCGTACCTGGTATCAAGGTCAACAACATGGATCTCAGCCCGAATTATGCGGGTACTCTCATGGGAATAAGCAATGGCGTCGGGGCGATCACGGGCATTTTTGCCCCGTACATGGTGGGCGTGCTGGCGCCAAACCAGACATTGGCAGAGTGGCGACTTATTTTTTGGATCGCCGCGGGAGTTTACTTTGTCACGAGCATGAACTTTTGTCTCTTTGCCAGTGGGGATGTGCAGCCGTGGAACGATCCCGCTTTCTTGGAGAAAAAGAAGAATGAAGTCAGGCAAGACGCGGATCATCCGATGCTCAACAATGGAAAACCAAATTGATGTATGTTAATACAGTTAGGTACTAGAAATGCTAACAAGAAGATGACCAGAGATGCGGATTCTGGATTTCACCGGAACTCTGCCTGACGATTTTGCAATATTTAATTCTTCAAATAGAATAGAATAGAATAGCCGTTTATCGTAAATTACAGTATTTAAAAATAATAGACACTTGTAACGGGAATCTTTTTAATGGAGCCTAGTATTGAAAATGTGAGACTGTAAAAAAATCTACGAAACAAAAGTTAGCTTAAGAACTATGTATATAGCTAAAAGAGATGATTGAATAGAGTAAATATTCAAAATAGTAAATGAATGAAACTATTGATGAAACTATGATGTATGTTATAATATATTCGAGGATCATTTTTCAATTGCGAGTTTTCGATTGAACGCGCCACCTAGCGGTAGGCTTACGCTGCGACCGCTAGGCGGCGTACGCGAACCCGCAAGTAATATCGCACTAGAGAGGTAGTATATACACCCGTGATATTCGTGGGCGGATTACAGTTAATAATTCATTTTGTTTAAACAATAAGTTTATTTAAATAACAAGTGAATGTCGGTAAAGTAGGAATCGGTTTTACCATGGGTACAATGAAAGTGCGGGCACGAGAAACATCGTTTACGAGAATTATACCGAAAGGAATTTATTAAATTGCTTTTTATTCTACACGAAGAAAAATATCCCATTAAAAATTACTATAGTCTGACCTAAAGCGAGGACAAACTGGAACTATCAAAAAAATTGCGATAATGAATAAAAAAATTTACTGTAAGTATAGTAAAATTTAATATAACTGTAATAAAATTTAGTACAACTGTAGTAAAATTTGCTGGTTATTATACTAATTTTTTTTATTTTCCCAGTTTGTCCTAGCTTTAGTGAAGATCGTAGTAATTTTTAATGGGAAATTTTTCTCCATGTACTTTTCGATACGGGTCGCTTTTTTAATGAAATAAGTTTTACGAATGGCTGACAACAAACGGCGTAACTCATGATTTTTGCGACACACTTTTATCTTCAAGATGTAGATTAGAACTACATAAAAAAAATTGGCGATTCTACGTACGGCGATAGTAGGATTAGCTAATATAATTTCTTAATTAGATCCTAAAAAGATTTTTGACTAAATTTTTTTTGTATAAAATGATGTATAAAAATAAAATCGTTTTTAATTCCAAAATTAATGAGAAAAATTTTTCCACAGAATCTTATACTATCTCGTACAATAACAATGCTAAATTTAGAATAGGTTGTGTTCAAGATTATTTACACATTACGAACTGCGATTGTAATAAGCTTTTTCAATGTCCTCGTACAAGTTACGCCCGCATAAAACTAATATTATTAATCATTTTATTATAAATGTGCATAATAGTTCAATAGATTTCATGCATCAATGTACAGAAATATCTGACGATGTTGACATAATTAATGTAAACGACCTGAAAAATGTATGTTTTCATATAAAATTAGAAGAATTTCGTTATATAAGTGAACAGGTAAACGATTTAAAATTTGAATAAAAATATTCTACTTGGAAATTATACAACTGTTCATTGAAAATTTTTCTTTACGTTAAATTAGGTATAAAAATAAAAATACATTTGACACGAAAAAAGAATAAATCAAAGATTTTTTTAAAGAGAACTTGCAGTATCCCTACTTTACCTCGTCTCATAAAAATTATGCGCCGTCAAAAAATTCCTTAACGTACACCGAAAGAAAGCTCTCATTTCCGGGGAAAATACGTCTTTTAAATTCAGCAACGATGCAAATACCTCATCAAGGCAAGCCCCGGACAAGCGGCGGCTAACAAAAAGTAAATTATTCCACTGGTAATTAGGCTCTCGGTCTCGCACCCTCGACACTCCCATAATTAAAAAACTCTCGTTTCATCCGCTCCCCCTCCCCCTCGCAGAGTCGGAATAAAAAAATCCCCCATAAAATCAACTCGCCGCGGCTTCTTCTCTCATTAGCATAAAACTACGGGATGGAGATGAGGAAACGTGTCAAGGCTGCCACGGACGGGGAGAGAAGTACGAGGCCCCCTCGCGGACCGCGCTACTTCGGGATCGCGAATCTAGCACAAGGAAGCTTTTTCGCGCGCTATCGCATCAGTCGACGGGACCTGGGTTAAGAAAGCGCGAATCTGCTCTTGACTTTGATGGGCTTGTCGCGCTTAAGTGATTTCACTTCTTTTACAACTCTCTTAGCCAACGGGCCAATAGGTAATTTGATTGATTTCGAATACCCGTAAAAGTGTTGAATTATTTTCAGCAGCTTGCAAGGTGATGATTGTGTAAATGAACCTAACAGGTTGATTAATTAAGGGGGTCTGAAAGCCAATTAAAAATTCAAATTTCGCGCCACAAAATAGCAGACGAAAATGCAACTAATTTACTTATAACAATTAAGAAAAACAAAATTATGTAAAACTAGGAGTTAGTTGCCCTCCGTTATGTAATTATCTATTATTTTACAAAGTTTCAAATAATTAATATGTGGCCAAGAAAACCTTGAAAAATGCGCATTTGTTTATATTAGACGGGCTAAAAGCCCTTTACATAAGAAATAATACAAATTAAAATTAACGTACAACTAAATAAGAAAACTGAAAAATTTAAGGAAGTGAAGGGGCGCAGTGCAATTCTAAAATTAAATCTAAAAAACAAAAAATAAAGGGAACTAAAATTTAGAATAGAAATTGAAGAATATGTTTTTTGACTGGATCTGACCCACAGTATTACTTGCAAGATGTTGTGGGTCCGGGATTTCGCTCAAACTTTGTGAAATGATTCTTGGGTCAAAAATGTTGAACACGTCATTGAATGAAGCCTGGTAACAAAAATAGGGATCATTTTTTAAAAATCTAGAGGAATTATGCACTCTCGAAAATGTTAATTATTCGAAAAATAAAAGGTCATAAAAGCTCGCATAAAGTATGAAAATAAAGTAGAATTTATAAGTTACAATCTGAGGCTTATCAGTCTAAAAAATCTTTATTGATACGGAAGTAGAAATAGTTAATCTCAGACAGCAACTTATACATTCTACTTTATTGGCATTACTTTATGCGTAATTGTGCGACCTTTATTTTCCAAATAATTAAGATTTTCGAGAATAAATAATTCCCCTGGATTAAAAAAAAATACCCTTATTTTTGTTACCAGGTTCCGTTCAAAAAAATCCCGAGACACGTGTTCAATATTTTCGATCCGAGAATCATTGTTACAAAATTTGGGCAAAATCCAGGACCCTCAGCCCTGGTAATCTGCTTGTCAGTAGTCTGCTATTAATTAATATAATCACATTTGATCGCATCTGATAACGGACCAGTTCAAAGATGAATACTTAACTTTTCAGGAAAACCCACATGACCAGTTCAAAGAGGAATACTTAACTTTTCAGGAAAACCCACATGACGTTTGTTTTGAATTTTATAATGTGATGTAAATAAAAATATTTTTCTCGTTTTATTTTTTATCTTTCACAAGTATTTTAATTTTACAAAACGACTTGGTAACTAGAATTTTATGTAAATATAATGTTTCGATTAACACTTAAATAAACACTTTAAATTGAACAAAATGATAAATAAATAGGAAGAGTACAGACCGATGGAAAAATCGCCTTGTATTAAAACTTAGCATATAAATTTTCTCACCGATTATTATGACCTTTTCTGACCATTTTATTATGACCATCTTTCCACAACATAAATTTATTTAAAAATGCAATTATTGCGATACTTTACTACAACTGAAAAATTAATATGTTTAAAAAAAGTTGTACTGCAAAAATTTTAAATCGCGATTGACGTACTTGACTTCTTTTTTTTTTTATTACGATACGCTCAGAGTTCAAGATAAACTTAGAAAAAGGAGATAAAGCAGTTTATCGAGGGAATATTTAAAATGAAATTATACATCCAAGTTTGTTAGCTTTTCAGTTTAGTTTCAGACTACACAATGTCTACTTTCTGAAGATATTCCTATTCATTTGCGTTTTAAGCGACTGACTGCTCCTGACACACGTACGTAAATTTTTGTGTAAATCAGAAAAAATAGTTCAACAATCTATTATAGAGTGTAAATATTTTAATTAAATTTAAATTTCATTGTTAGGTGTAGCCAAAATAGCAAAATGTATAAGATAATCGCACTTCTTTTTTCATATTTTATTATTGCGGAATCGCATTATGAATTGCCAATTGAAGCACAAGTAAGTCAAGATGTCTCAGTCAATTCAACGGAAAATAAAACTTCGATTTCGTACAGACTACCGGAATCAGTAAAGCCAAATTCATATTACTTAGAATTAAAATTTCATCTTGATGAGAGTGAAGAAAGAAACTTTATGTTTTTCGGTACTGTAAACATTTCGTTGAATGTATTGGAGGCAACAAAAAATATAACACTTCATTCTAGTGATTTGAATATCACAAATGTGTATCTTGTGATGGTTTCCGATAATTTCCAAAAACCCATTGCAGTAAATTATAAAATTGATGAAACAACTGATGAAACTTCTGGTGAAACCAATTTTTTTATTATTACCGAAAAATACTCTGGTGAATTTAAAAAAGGCCAGTACATTCTAAGTATAAGTTATGAGAGTGAATTAAACGATCGTTGGGTAGGCTTTTACAGAAGTTATTATGTCAACGATGAAGGAAAAGAAGTGTATGTAACAATTAGTGCCATTCGCGTAAGAGAGATTCTATAGAATGTTTAAACTTTTTCACTGATGGATCTTCTTTTTTGGCTGGCATACTATTCTAGCGTTTTATTTAACGTTTAAGTTTCTTTAAATAAGAAGATGAAACGTGCATTTCTTATTTTTTCAAAAATTAAAAAAATGTTAGGCCCAAAAATTACCTTAAATTGAAATAACATATAAAGGGGAGTAAAATATTGGTCGTGGACAAACAATACAAACATCCGGTAGAATGGCGCGAAAATTCAAAAAATAAACCGAAGCTCAAAAACGAGAAATGTAGAACTCGTTAAGCGCGTTGAATTTTGTCAGTAATTTACATTTAATCCGCATTCGCATAAACAATCTTCTCAAATTTTGCATCCGCGACCCATAAAAATAAAGAAATCCTTGTTCGAAAAATTGTTGTATACACAGACGACATTCTGAAAAAAATTACCATGCTTTATAATAAAATTTATCAAACAATATTCTAAATTTTCGCTTACATACAATAAATTTTACTATCTAGTATAGTATTTTTTTTTTTTTTCATAATCTCAGTCTATACGAATTAAAATCTTTGATCTTTTTCCGGAGTATCGGTGGTTTTTTTAACTCAATAAACTACTCAGCATTAATTTTATCTGAAATTACGTGACTCGTCTGTAGATCCTGACATGATCTGTTAAAAAAAGGTTAAACTTTCTACAAAATCTCTCATAAAATGACATTTGAAAAAGTTTCCATAAAGTTAAAAGAAAAATTTTACAGATGGTTAGCCTCTACCAAATTTGAACCGACTTACGCAAGACGTGCATTTCCGTGTTTTGATGAACCAGCATTAAAAGCAACGTTTCAATTGAAAATCACCCACAGTAATAAATTGAAAGCCATATCTAATACCAGGAGCATAGCCAGCAGCGATAATAAAGATGGAACGACGACGACCGAATTTGAGAAAACTCCTTTAATGTCCACTTATCTGTTGGCGTTTGTTGTCTCCGACTTCAAAAGTATTCAGACGGCAAATAATAATTTTACCGTACACGCTAGGCCGAACGCTATACAACACGGCCATTTAGCATTAAAAACGGGAGAAGAGATTCTAAAATTAATGGAAGATTTTACTAATATTACTTTTGCAATCAACAAAATGGATATATTTGCTATGCCTCAATTTGTATCTGGTGCAATGGAAAATTGGGGCTTAGTTACTTTCAGGTATTCAAGTTGAAATTAATTTTTAGTCTTAGATATAATGCAAATCGCAAAATGAAGATTGCTTACGCCGTAGATTAATATTTCATTATCGTATTGATTTTACTTCGTTCAAGTATACTATTATCTCAGCTGCAACTGCACAACACGTACACGGAGAAAAATATCCCATTAAAAATTACTATAGTTTTACCTAAAGCGCGGACAAATTGGAACTATAAAAAAAATTAGTATAATAACCAGTAAATTTTACTATAGTTGTACTAAATTTTACTATAGTTATATTAAATTTTACTAAATTTACAGTAAAATTTGCTATTCATTATCGCAATTTTTTTTATAGTTCCAGTTTGTCCTCGCTTTAGGTAAAACTATAGTAATTTTTAATGGAATATTTTTCTCCGTGTATACCGCGAAATTTTTGCTTCCTCGTAGAGGAAGCTTTGTCATAGTAAAATTTGAATTGAAACTTTGTAGAAACGTGTTTTCAACATTTTTAAGCTCCAGAAACGTGTTTTTAGAAAATGTTTGTATCGATAACCCTTTGATATTATATATCTATGTTTTTTATAATCAACTTATTTTGAAAAGTTCAGTTAATCGTAAATTATATATTACTAATAACATCAGTCGGAATAAAAAAGTAGAGATAAATAACACACAAAAATAATAATTACAATTGAAGTAATATTTCAATTTCTGATGCGAGTATAAATGTACCCAAACATGCACTACGATGTTTATTTTGCGAACTTACGCAATTAATGACATTTTACAAGATAAAATAGTATATTTTCATTGACAGGGAAGAGAGACTTCTTTATATTGAAGAAAAATCATCTGCTATGGACAAACAAGTTATAGTTCAAATTATTGCTCACGAATTCGCTCATCAATGGTTTGGAAATCTTGTTAGTCCTAAGTGGTGGACATATCTGTGGCTCAACGAAGGATTTGCTACCTTCTTTTCACATTACATTACTGATAAAGTACGATAGAAAAATTCACCTATTCACCGAGAGAAATGTTTTAATAATTTTTACTGTAATTTCAAATTGATCACAGACGATTCACCACATTGTTTAGCAATTTTTAGTAGAACATTAAGCAATATTTCATGAATATTCTGTGGTATTTTGCAGTTAACGGGATGTAAAACCTATAGATAGGAATCTGCAATACCGACTTCGATATTTTCTTCATTATTTAAAAACTAAAATAAGTTTTAAAAAAATCGCTTTGTGGTGCCCTCCGTAATGGTGCAAAGAATATCTGATTTCAATTTCAAGTCATTTCATTCAAAACTGTAAGTGAAAAATGGGTTGAAAAATTTTATATTAATGAGTACATCATTTTTACAAATTTCTCAACCCATTTTTCTCCTATAGAGTTAATGCATAAAGTTTCAAACTATGTGTTTTCCCATGTACCATCAGGATGGTAACATCAAAAGGCCCACTTAACATTTAGAACGATAAGTATTTAAGGAATTATAGCTACAGTGCATCTTTAATTTTAACAGTAACATGAGATTTTGGCATGAGTTGTCAGGTGAGATCTCAAGTGAGATTTGTCAATAGAGAAGTACTGAGTATTAACTAGTAATTAGATTTCCTGAACTTTTGCTGTAAAATTTACTAAAACATTTCTCTCAATGTTCGAGCTGCAGTGACTGGACGAATCTTTGATTATTTTTTTAATAAATTTGTATAGGTCGATAAAACTTTTCGTTCCATGGAACAAGCCATTGTAAATAGAGAGCACCTGTTCCTTCACTACGATAGCTTATACAATTATGCGATTCATGAGGAAGCGGATAACCGAAGAAAAGTTTCGAAAAAATTCTTTCCAGATATCACGTACAAAAAAGGTAAGTAGCTACCAAGAAACTCGGATTTAAATGAAACTTCTCTATAGAAATCCGCATGGTCACTTTCAACAGGACACCTAAAAAGAGAGAGTATCAAAAAAGTAGTTCCTATAAATCCCCGTAAAAATTTTCAATAACTTATTGCAACAATAACTTATCTAAATTCTTTAAACATTCAATATATTACACCAAAATAAAAAAAAATTAACGATTAAATTAAACAATTTTGTAGGAATGAATGTTATTCGCCTGATGCAACATTATGTAACCGAAGAAATTTTCCAAAAGGGTCTTCAACGATATTTAAAAGATTTGTGAGCATTTGCACTCTGGTAAGAATTAAAACATTTCATTTTCATAATCTGATATCTTAACGCTTTTAGTCGATACAAAGCAGCAGATACAGACGATCTTTTTAATTCTATTCAAAAAGTAGTAAACGAAGAAAAACTTGACATTCAAGTTAAGGCAGTAATGGATTCGTGGCTTAATCAAGCAGGATATCCCATTGTAACCGTGAATAGAAACTACAAAACGAACAGTGTGACTCTTAAACAGAAACGCTTTGTCATACGCGATCATTTAAATAAAATAAATAATACGTGGTGCATTCCTGTTAGTTATGCCACCGAAAAAAGTCCAGATTTTGCAAATACTTCAGCGCAAGTACTGTTTAATAAAACCGAGGAGACGTTTCTTATTGACGGTGCGGAAAACAATCACTGGATTATTCTCAACAAACAACAAACTGGTTCGTTTGGCATCATCGATTTGCAACTCTTTGATTAACTATTTTTTTTTTTACGATATCGTTGTTTCATTATTGATAATATTTAATAGGAATATATCGAGTGAATTACGATGAAGAGAATTGGAAGTTAATCGTCAATTATCTCAATGGTCCTGACAGAGAAAAAATTCATCCACTTAATCGAGCTCAGTTGATTGACGATGCTGTAGTTTTTGTCGAGCAAGAAATTTTAGGATTGCAAACTCTCCTTCAATTGATAGCTCCGTTGAAATATGAATCTGACTACATTCCATGGGTTTCAGCTGATAGAGCACTTGACTATCTTAAAAAAAGACTGCTTCATTCGGAATATTACCCTTTCTTTAAAGTAAGACTGAAATTAAAATATTCTACGTAACAAACGTGAATTTGTCATTGTTTAATTAATAAACCAATTTGATGGTAAAGTCCTTTGATTTACCTATTGTTTTATTAATTTAATCAACTATCTTTCTTTTTTCATGGGATTTATACTCTCCAAAGCTGCATTAGTTTTATTCAGTTTTATTTTTATTTCACAATATATACTATCTACAAATCAATTTTTTTTTAATTTCGCGCAAATTTTTCTTAAATAATCATTTTGTAAACCGCGAACCAGAAGCTTATCTTGATTATACCTTGTGACTTGCTCAATTTTTTTATGATCATAAAAAAGATAAAAATGTTTTATATAAAATATTTGTAATAGATATTGGTGTCTAGTATATTGGATCTATCTATGTAAATTTTTGATACCATAAATATTTATTGATATTCATTACCATTTATTAATGAATATTGGTAAATTTTGAAGGATACTAGCTATCGGATGAGTATTAGATATATTAATAAAATATAAATCTGCATAGGTGTTTATAAAACCTATAACCTATAAGTGTTTATAAAAATGCAAAAATTCATGGAAATTTTTGTATTTTGATTTAAACATATTTAAATTTAACCAATGATACAATTTATTGTCCAGCTCCCTGTCCGTAGAACCGATCTAATGTTTTTTTTTCATAATCTAACAGTGACTTTTCCCTTCAATATAAAATAACTTTGTTGCAGGAATACGGTCGGAATCTAATATCATCTTTAATCAAATCTATTGGCCTCGAAGATACTGATAAGGATAATCACATTGACAAACTCCACAGAATTTTAATTGTTAAGTGGGCTGGTAATTTTGGAGACGAGGATTTTATAGCCCTCATGCAAAATAAAGTTGAAGTCTGGCTAAAGGTTGAGAAGAAAGCAAAGTATAATAATAATTTATTAATTTTTCATTAATTTTTTTTTCATTAATCATTATAACTTCAATACCAGTGTGTCTTTCAGTAATTCAATGGATTTAGGATACACTGAATTATGTTACGGATTACAAAATGCAAGTGTTTCCATGTGGGAGGAAGTATTAAATAGATCAAAGACCGATGCATATGAGAATATGTCTTGGCAATTAAAAAATGCATTAAGCTGTTCACATCAAAAAACAGTTTTAGAGCGTTATATACGTGATTTAATACTGAAGAACCAAACTGATAAATTTACACAAATGATAAACCGTTTCCTTCTTAACAGTGCTATTGGGCTTGATATTATGTTAGATGTTGGGCTGCCAATGATTTTGAAGCTCCCTTCGGAACCGTAAGTGTCAAAAGAAAAAACGATCATTAATGAAACATATAGAAATATACCCAATTTTACGTTGTTTTTCAGAGAACATAAGAACGATTTCAATTTTTACATTCAAGAAGTCGGTAGAAGTATTCGTACAAGAGAGCAATTAGCAAAGGTAAGCCAACATACTATTTGCAGTTTGTGTACCCTTACGAAAATATCCTGTAAGAAATCTTATAGCAATAAATATCCTATAGAATAAAAATCCTATAAGAATTCTACAGGAATTATAGAAAAATAGAAAAATTATAGAATTATAGAAATCTATAGGAAAACTACGGGATTTCCTATTGGTTTTCCTATACAGAATTTTTTTCAATCTAAAATATTAGCGCTCTTATGATTTATTGTGATAAGATCCTCTTTTCAAAATATTTTTTTCTGTTTTCCTTAATATTGATTCTGTAATATGTATTTATTTTTCCCATTTTAGTTCAAAGCAATGGAAAATTTAACAGGCATTCCTAATGACTTAATTCCTATAGCTGCAAATTACGGTGAAGAAAATATCCAGTGGTTACAGAAGCATAATGAAATATTATTAAGCGAATTGAAAATTAAAAGTGATGAAAACAGTATTTAACTATTATGCGAGTTACAGATTTTTAATAATTTTGTAAATCATTCTTTTTATTGAAAAACATTTATATATGAATATAACATATTTTTATAAACTAAATTGTATTTATTATTAGACACAAATCAAAATAAATAAATTATTTATTCATTTAAATACTTCTGTTACGTACGCGCATTGAAAGATAAAACTGCAAATAATAATTATTAAATTAAATAATGATAACATAAGGAATTTTTAATACATTTTTAAAAACATAGGAAATAAATTTTAATATTAATTTATTTATTGATGTATATTCGATATCAGTGACCAGATTGTTTTTCAATCTTTTTTCAGTATAAAAAACCGATTCTGTCCGTAACAATTTATACTATATAAAATTCTTCAGATCTACAGTCCGCGAGCAATTTACTGAGCTCATAGTAAAAATTACTAAAAACATTTCTTTCGGTGCAGCGTTATATAAACGCCTCAAGTGAAAAAAAAAGGGGGTAGCTAATTGTAGCATGCTCGGTAAACCCGTCGACACTCACCGAGAATCAAATTTCTTTGAGATTGAGAGCGAAGTAAAAGAAAGCCCGAGGACTAAATCGCGCAGTAAATCGCGTTCACGGGCTTTTAAGTGTCAAAGGCTGGCTCTTCCGTCGCGATAAAGCAGAGAAGCAGAGTCGAGGGGCCGAGTGAGGAAAGTAATCGCTGGATCGGGGCCGGCTGCGGAGTCGGCACAAAATAAGCCCTGCTCCCTCCCCTTCTTTCGGCGAGCTCACTTCCGCTGACTCCTTTAATTCGCCGGCGCGCACGGCTCGACGGGTACGCCCATATGGGCGTCTTTGAGGGTGCGCGAAAAAATCACGGGGCGCTTGCCTTCCAAAGTGGCGCGACGAGGTGGGTTGGGGTTGGGAGGTTGGAGGAAAAATCCAGAGGGTCGGGTAACGAAATTTTTCGCAGGGACGCGCAGACTGACCTGGTTCCGTATGTGCATATATATATATAGTATATTGCGAGTCCTGCTACCTA
Organism: Sycophila texana; assembly: GCA_035582955.1. Taxonomy (NCBI): domain Eukaryota; kingdom Metazoa; phylum Arthropoda; class Insecta; order Hymenoptera; family Eurytomidae; genus Sycophila; species Sycophila texana. The sequence goes on along the minus strand of JAWWEN010026517.1, from coordinate 316 downwards.
CGCGGAGGCCTTTTTTGGCTTTATTTTTCTTTTACTCGCAGAGCGAGAAATTTGTTTGTTATTGAATTTGTCTGAACTGAATTGATTTAGCAGTGGGAATTAATTAGAACCATATACTGTAAAAAATGAGGGTCCGATTTAATTAAAAATTCAAATTTCGCGCCACAAAATAGCAGACGAAAATACAACTAATTTACTTATAACAATTAATAAACTTTTACTAGCTTTACTAGCTTTGATAGTTCCTCCCGCCAGATGGAGATCTCGTTTCCACTGGCAAGTTTTGCATCCTTATAGTATATTAGAGTCCTGGTTT
>JAWWEN010026486.1:0-16863 GCA_035582955.1 Sycophila texana | reverse complement strand
AATGTTTTACACAAATTTTTGTGTAATTTCCAAAATGGAATTACGATGAACGTAAGATAAAAACAAAAATTTTTTTGTGTAATTTCGGTACTGTCAAAAATTTACACAAAACTTTTGTGTAAAATTTTAGTGTAAAATCGGACCCTAATTTTTAACAGTGTATATACACTGAGAGAAATGATTTAGTAAAAATTACAAATCGTTTAGTAAAAATCACTGAACTGGTCGGGGAAGTTGTCGCAGACTGACATTTATTGAGAGAAATTACTAACCTTATTAGTAAAATTTTGCTAAAAATATAGTAAACTTTGCCCGGAGAGTATTGTAATTTTTACTGTATTTTTACTGTATGGAAAAATTTACTGAAAAGTTTAGTAATTTCTCTCGAAATGTCAGTCGGTGACAGCTTTCCAAAACAGTTCAGTAATTTTTACTAAAACATTTCTCTGAGTGTAGTAAACAAAATGTGCTTTCAAAGTTTACTGGTAATAGGTCAATTACGGAAGTTGTTCCATTTGATTTCTTTATGGTATGAACAAGATTTGAGGGACTATATCGAATTTGAAGAACTATATCGAATGAAGCGTTTTAAAAATTTACAAGAGACTCGTAAGAGAAAGCTTCGATGTGAAATTTATGCGTTTTAGATGTACTTTGTGCAATGTACAGTATTTTTTATGATATAATTTTTTTAATATTATTTTCCGATAAAACGATAGCTGTGTACTCTGCTGTATGTCCTTTGTAAATTTTAGACGAGATCCATTTGCTGGTTCTTCGCATGTTTTACGTACCGTCAATAAATCAAGTGAAATAACGCGTATCACGTCAGTCAATGCGTATATCAAAGTATATCAACTTTGAAAGCACAACATTTTTATACAGTCGCACGTCCCTTATGTATTTCTGAATTTGTTACTTATTTGCACGGCGGCTCTTTATCGGCAGTTAGGACAATACTTATTGATCTATTCTTTATATAGAATAATCAAGGCAAGGCATTGATATCAAGTTGTATCATTAAAAGTAAATCTCACATAAAAAAATGAGCATCTCCGGTATATACTCTCATTAATTTTTTTTTTTTGTACAATAAAAACAGCAGGAAAGTGAGCACTTTCAACATTTTATTATCTATTTACGGCGCACTTGTAGTACGGTTATTTTTAATAGAAGAAAAAACCTAACATTCATTCCCGCAAGCAAACAGAAAAAAGGCAAACATAATTGAATGAAACGGCATAGAATGGTGTATTGGAAAATAACAAAACTCTTTTTATTCATTTATATCAACAACATAAATTTCATGTCACTACTATTGATTTCCTATAAAATGTGTTGCACTATTATTTTATAAGCCTTGCATTTTAATCGTGTTAAAGAAAAATTGCGTATTACAGTCAAATAGCGTACACAACAATATTTTCATCTAAATTTTTAATGAATGCCATATTTTATCGCTGTTTTATTTAGCTTTCACGTAAAATCAAACTGTATTATTACTTACGTATTATTGTTATCCCGATTATTTATTACTGTTTTTGTTCGGAAAATAATGGAAAAAGTTTTTACCACTCGATTATACCCCTCAGGCGGTTCAATTCAATGAGTTGTATAAAAGAAACGTTAATTTGATTATTTACACCCCAATCGATTATCCGCTCCCATTCCAAACTGTTATTAAATAGTCCGATCGTATAATGATTAATTAATATTATCCTCTCTAATGAGCTCATACCTAAATAGACTCTTACTCCGCAAAATCGATGCCTATTTATCGCCCCTGAATTTTTACGTTCATAATCAAACGCAGTAAAACTTGCAACTCCTTGCAAGCTCCATGCAGTTACAAACGGACATCTTTTTCGATATGTCCATACTAAAATATCATCTTTAATGAGTTGATACATACCTAAATGTATTGTTACTCCACAAAATCGATGCCTATATTAAATTTATCGCCCCTGAATTTTAACGTTAACAATCAAACGCACTAAAACTTGCAACTCCTTGCAAGCTCCATGCAATTGCAATCAAACGTATTTTTCGATATCACTACTAAATATCACCGGAAATTGCCATCGACAGTGGGATATCTTTCGGGATCGCCGCTAAAATATTACCATAAATTGCTGTCGACTTCACGAGTAGCCGGATGCAATAAAAGCTCGCTGCGCGCGTAAAAAAAGAGGAGGAGCAGGAGATCGAACCCCACCCACGGCCTATAAAACCGGGTATAACAAACACGCTCGCGGATGAGAAACGAGGAGGTTGCCGATGATGGACTCGAGGGTCCATTCCGCCCGAAAATGGCCAAGCGATCGAGATCGCTAATCAAGCACCCAAGGTCCCGCTCAGTCCGAGGACTGGACTCTCTCTCTATTTTCTTTTAATCTGCCAATAAAACGACCTTAAATCTTGTCTCATAACTGCCCCGTGAATCTTGGAGGCCGGACGTTACCCTGGATTTGTCGGACCAAAAGAGAATCGCGCTCGGCGTTTTATCGTCGAAGGGGGAGGGGGTGTACGGTGGAGGAGCCCCGAGAGTTGAAGGAAGTTGGGAGGCGGATGAAACGACGGAGGAGCAAGAAATTGAGCGATTAGGTGGCGCTTCTCTTTCTAATTGCAGACTTTGCGAACAAAATAGTAATGGAGGCGGTGAGATGGGCTCAGCCACTTTCGGGGAGCGCGTTTGTTTAATTCGATATTTATGGGGCAATTTGATCGTGATTATAAGTATATTAACTTGTTAAAGTTTAATTTATTGTTTGATCTTTATTAAAACTTATTAAATTTACGGATGTACAAGATAAACTTACATCAGTTCTTAAGAATCTAATGGTAGCATTAAAAGAAGATAATTCCTCTGAGAGTCTTTTATTTATCCTGAAAGATTAAGATACCAGACAATATCCTATCAAAAGAATTATTTATACTTTTTTATAAATTATTGTGAGTAAATTAGTGTTTTACAAAATATATCTAAATTACATTCATTTAATTCTGTAGAAAATTAAAAACTTATCATTACATTTAATGCATCAAGAATCAAGTAATTTTTATATTTTCGATAAAATCTGACGTTCGTAATAACTGTTAGAAAAACAGCGAGTGTAGTTGAATGCCATCAATTTCTCACGAGTCAGTTTGGCTTTAGCTAAAACTGTCACGGCAGAAATGAATGATAGCCACGTTGACATTTTTTCGACATTTGAATCATTACGACATTTTTGAAATCATTTCGACCACTCTACGCACACTTTGATTGTATAAACTGCAACGTGAAATAACGCGTCCGAGTAACAAAATTTACTATCTGCATAATTTAGTGCATTTGATTGCCGCTGTAAATCAAAACACCAATATAATTTTGCCTCACGACGGACGTTTACCACTCGAACAAAACAAATTCGAAGTAATAAAGCAAAAGTTTATTCCCGAAAAAAAGCTCGGATTGTTACCCGAGCCGCGGCGCTTTGCAGGCATTTGAATGACCAGTTCTTTTCCCGCGAAACCGACAGTCGGCCGAAAGGCCTATAAACGAATAAAATACCTGCGCTTGACAGGGAATTGATACTGTCGCGCGAAAGGGCCTCCCATAAAGTTCTGACACAGAAGGAGTGTAAGTTCACCGGAGGTACTTTAAAGCTCGCACTCGCGAAGCTCCTCAAGTGACCGTCACAGGCGAGCCTTGACTTACTATCACCTCGAATAGACGTATATTACGTATATATTAGGTATTTTACCGCACTCGGCGAAAAGTCGAACCGCTCCGCAGACTGTAATGCATGCTTAATCCCGGGTAGTACCTCCTTTAAGTACCTCGAGTATATTACATCAGCGTATTATACTCCGCTCGAAAACTTTTGAATTATTCCCATTCCCTTTAGATCCGACGTTGCCATAGTTAATCTCGCGGGGGAGCTTTCTTTGGGGAAACGGTCGATGACGTCGAGACGGAAGAAATTTTATCCTTTAATGAAACAATCGCTCAAATTCTGAATTGAATTTCTATCTTCGAGGGGCTGTGATTAATCAAGAATTACGAATGAGGCGAGGCCATTAAAAATGAAGATCGAAATCGAATATCCGCGAGAATTGCAAACCAGCTTTAATACCCCGAGGAGAGGTTCATTTGTCAAAAGCGAATCTTCTTTTTTTTTATTAAATTTTAAAGTCAAGGAAAAAAATATAATTTCTATATGCTACTCCCTCGCTTTCGCTGTAACCGCAACGGGCTCTTTGATTATAACGTCGCCAACATTCGATTGTTGCGTTCGAGTTCGCTCAACCGTAAGCAAACGAAGTGTAATTGCCAATTGGTGCACACGCACGCACCTTAACACACACGCATACACACACACACACACACACACACACACACACACACACACACACACACACACACACACACACACACACACACACACACGCACTCGCAGACATACACACGCATACGCACACACACGCACGCACTCGCAGATATACACATGTATACACACACACACGCACGCACTCGCAGCATACACAAGCATACATACTTGCGAGGCTGCACTTGGAGAGTTGATTGCGCGCGCACCCAATCAGCAGTCGCTTTTGTGCGCTGAAACTCATCTCGCGAAAGTTGATTAAAAAAAGGAAGAAAATTGGATAAAGATACGAGGCGGCGCGCTAATGCATTTTTCACGGAAATTCAAATTGTTTAGTGAGAGCTCGCGAGCTCGCGGCTACGCGTCCGCCGTATGCACACTCACCCGAGTATATTAACGTTTTATCGATCCTCAATTTCGTGTTCGTTAATTCCGGTCGCTTTTTCCATCATAACCGAGGCGCAATGACCGGCAAAATATTAAGCTTTGTTAATGATATAAAAAAAGTTGTAACTGAATAAGGCGCATTATTGTTAATTTAGTGATTTAATTTTAAAGACACTTTTTTATATTATTTATATAAAATTATCTGAAAGCGAAAATTATCCAGGAAAAATTCTATACTAACAGAATATATTTTCAAGTAAAGTAAAAAAGCTCTCAATAAAAACGAGCTTTCAAATATGTACAAAATTAAAAGCGAATCTGTGTGATATTGCTTACAGGTAATTCCGGATAGGAATATCACACGCATTCAGACATTTAAAATATACATATATACATATATTTATTCTTGGCTCTCCGTATCTAACTACATTGCTATACACACGATCACGCGAAAAACAGAGAAAATAAATTTTTTGAACGTGCATACAAAGCTTTATCTCAGAAGAAAAAAGCTCGATCTCGCGATACACGGATTTATTCATACTTCTCTCGTTTTCGATGCGTCAGATTTAAAAAAAAAAACAACCGAGTATACAATGCAAAGTAAAATATTCACAGATGGTGGATCAAAAAAAAAAATAAATAAATAAAATAAAATAAAATAAAATAAACGAATCATCCAACCGTTAACATTTTTTTCGAATCACAGATACGACCGGACCGGCAGTCCACGTGTTCCGAAGGCTGCAGGCGGAGGGGAGCACGAGTGCACGTCGTCGCCTCCCGCGCCTGAGTTATGTTTAGCGCGGCGTCAAAGGGGCCGAGGGAACGGCCGCCGCGGGGACTAATGAGAGCCGCCAGGCGTGTGCGCATATACCTATCCGCGCTTTTTATCTCCACCCCTTGCGGCGCGTGTCCGCGCGTTATACGGCCTTCGCGACCACGGAATCACCCCGTACGCACCGGAGTATATCGAGCTTCTGACTATGCCGACGAGCTGATCGCTTGCCGGAATTTTCAAGCGGAGATTACACGTGGAGGAAGGCGGAAATAGATTGGATCCAGAGAAATGGTTTTGCAAGTGTGCGAAAATAGATTGATTTATTGTCAAGCATAGAGTATAAAGTTTCATTTCTCTTTTTTTAGAGCTTGCTGAGATCTCTTTTTTTGTGGACAAGTAAATATTTAAGATTTTAAAAGACCGCTGCCAATTCATTGGCACGTGGCTTCCCCAAATAAAATGTATTGTTACCATTCACAACATTGTTTATCATCATTCATTTATTGATTATTAAAATTAATTCTTATTAAAATTATTTATAATTAATTAATAAAATTATTTATATTTTTAATGATTATTTATTTATTATCATTTTTTATGTGCTACAAAAAAAAAACAAAGAAAAGGCATTTTTTCAAACATTGGAGGATTGAATACTAATGCAAAAATTTATTCCAAACTTGCGAACTTTCGGAAACAATATGTGCAGTAGTTTTTTCGAATTCTTTTTAAAACTCGTCCGAGTTTTTTCACTGCATTGATCGATTACTCATTTTGGTACCGTGTGCTGGTGAAACTTTTCGAAACGATTGTAAAAAGCGGAATTCTGGTTAATTTGAAAGTGCTATATAGATGAAAAGAAGACGAATTGAGGAAGTTTTAAGTTTTATTGATTACTCCGCGAGGATAATACACGTTTATTTACCGTTGTTTTAAGGTATTAATGTTCTACACGATTATTAATTAACATGAATGGAAAAAAAAGTTAACGAGACAGTTATATGAACCCTTTATTGGTTTTAGGTGTGCATTAATTTCATATTTATAAAAAAAAAGTTGCAATAACAAAATAAAAGTATCTTTTTCATGAGATATAGGCGCTATGTTAAATACCATTACTGGCAATTTTTTTTCTTTTTAATACTCTACATTGCAACATTATAATTTCGACTCCAAAATTAAACTTATGTTAATTTTAAACAGTCCTGTAATTAAGTAACCTTCGATATTTCAAATGCGACTCTACTGTGAAAAAATAAGTAACGCAATGTAGTAAGGGGAAACTAATGGTGCTGACCTGGTAACGGCCTTATAATATTATTTATAGCTTTGTAATTTAAAGACCGATTATACACACCGCGTGCAATTATCGCAATTAAAGTAGGGAATAATGTAAATAGCTGATTAAAGCGAAGAAAATAATTACCTGATAAAATTAATGCTAATTAAAAAAAAAAAAAAAAAAAAAAAAAAAAAAAAAAAAAAAAAAAAAAAAAAAAAAAATAAAAAAAAAAAAAAAACTATCAAATAGGTCGTTCACGTTAAATTATTAAAGACAAACTAAAATGTGTGTAAAAGTGACGTACGTAATGCTGCACTTAACAGCACTAAAGCGTCCCCGCGAAATAGTCCATTTTAGGCGTAAAATATATGACATGCACAAAATTTAAAATTGACCAATTATGGCCACACGCAGAGAGCCTTCCCCGCATTTACTCATTAATTTAACGCAATTAAAAATCGCGAAGCACAATTTCACCAAATTTTAAAGCAATTAAAAAACTTTTCCTCCCAAAATTTCGAAACGACAATGCATACAATTGTCCTCGAGCTTTTTGCCTTTTTTTTTTCTTTAATCTCCTCTATATTTATCCGACTACCTTCAGCTTTTATTCTTTCCGCGAGCTAAGAATAACCCGAGCAGGGCGAAGTGCCCTTTCGATTTTTCGCGGGTACGTTATGCGCTCCCTCAGTGCCCGGGAGCGATGGCTGGATGAGACTTCCGCTATGCAAATTAATTTTCAAGCACCGCGAGGGTTAAGCTCTCTGCTCTTTATTCCTTCCCATCCCTAACCACGACCAAGGTCTTTTGACTGGTTTTGTTCGTCCGCGATAAAGCGAAAGAAACGAAGCTCCCCCTTCGAAAGGAACAATCGTTTTCCACTTTAAGGCTTCTTTCCTCTTTCTCGTTCCGCTTTATTTATTTTATTCTTATCCTTTTATCCGTCTCCGCGATTTTGGTAAGATTTTTATTGCTGCCTCTTTTTTTTTTTTTTTTTTTTTGGCTTCCGAGGACGAGATTCGAAGGCGAAGGTTTCGCGAACGATTGCCGAGCTCGATGGGATACTCACCGAAGAATGTATTGAACACGAAGAGCAGCTTTTTCTTGCGGAACTCTGAGAGAGACATGTTTAGTGCTTAGTCTGTAACAAAAAAAGTAAGAACTACTTTAGTTTATTATTTAATCACGGATATTCACTTTTTAACAATTTTATAACGACGTAGAATAATAATACATGCAGTTTTAGCGACTACATTGTAGCACGTTATTTCATTAATTACTACTTTAGATTATTATTTAATCATGGATATTCACTTTTTAACAATTTTATAACGACGTAGAATAATAATACATGCAGTTTTAGCGACTACATTATAGCACGTCATTTTATTAATTAGTAGGTAAGTTAGGAAAAAGTGAACCTTGAGTGAATTAAAGCACCTTTTAAATAAAAATAAGTTAGTAAAAAGTGAACATTTTTAAAGCACCTTTTAAATAATTCTTATGACTACGGAAATAAAAAAACGAAAAATATTTTTGAAAAACCTAAAAAGAAAACGATCACTTATCACTAAGCTTGAAATTTTTTTATTTCTTAAGAAAATCGCTGACTATTCATATATATACATAATATAAATCGTTGTTCGAAACACTGATACTATTTTGCTGATACTTTCTCGCAGGAATTTCGACAACGACCAAAACATCATCACCATAACGCTTCCCAAATCTACCCCTACTTCCTGCTCATCCCCCCAAACCGCATGAAATAAAAAAAAAAAAAGAAAAGCTCGCCCAGGCATGGTCCACAAGCCTCAACCGTTCGCCACATCGCCCCGTCGATCGTCACACACGCATTTTCTGCCCCAAAATCGAGGCCGCGATCCAGGATAAAGATCAGCCCCGTTCCGCACCGGCAGCGATTCCCCGGCAGTTACCGCAGCGACCGACACAAAAGGAGGAATAGCCGGGCCGATTTAGGCCTCGGTCATTGGCTCTCGAGGGCCGCGGGAGCTTTTCCCCCTTGGGCGACGAGGCTCTCTCTGTAATAAGCGCCGCGCTGCCGAATGGGGAATCGATGCGCGGTTTCCGATTGGCCCCGGTACTACCGAACCTCCTCCCTTTTTTCTCTCCTCTCTTCTCGTCTCTCGTCCCTTTCCGCTTTTCCCTCTTTCCGCCTGGGCGCGATTTACATGGTCCGAGAGTCCGGCGCGACTTTCCGATCGCTCGTAATGAAATCGAGAGCCGCGGGTGTCTACTCTCTGCTCGATTAAAAAAAAAAAAAGAAAATAATGCCCGTTTACTCATTTAACCCATAATCAATAATTTACTGTCAGTCGATTCAAAAAAATATTTAACTCATCAAAAATTGATACTCTCTAAGATTTTAATAAATTATGAAAAAAGCTCCGACAGTAAACCACAAATCGTGCAAAGGTAAACAAAGGCAATCAAACACACGTACACCCTCGGAACTCGAGGAAAAAAAAGCGAACGCTTTCCGCCTGGGCGCGATTTACATGGTCCGAGAGTCCGGCGCGACTTTCAGAATACTCGTAATGAAATCGAGAGCCGCGGGTGTCTACTCTCTGCTCGATTAAAAAAAAAAAAAAAAAAGAAAGAAAGGGGGGAACACGCGTAGAGAAGAAAGAATTTCACGGGATACTCGATGCTTTATTTTCAGACTTTTGGCACGGGAGCCTGTACGAAAAATTAGAAGGTGCGAGCTTTTTGAGCTTTGAAAAAACTGAAAATATCATCAAAGACAAGTATTTTTTTTTCTTTCTCCGGTTTATAACTGTCAACCTCGTAGTTTTCTCAATCTTCGATTCGAGGATATGAATCTTGATCGTTTTTTTTTTTCTTCAAAAGACATTCTAATTAAATATTCTTTCTCGAATTGCTGCTGTTTGATGGGTAAATATAAAGCTGCGAGAAGCTCGATAAACGTGTGCTCTTTAAATTTTGAGATACGCCAATACGAAATTATTTGAGATCAAAACGAGATCATCGATGAAACTCAATAAAATATCAAATATCAAATGAAATTTATTAATTAATTAAGTAATAATAATAATTTTATTAAAAATACATTGCGGCTAATATGATCCTGCGTATCGATATTAAATCTGCGTCCTATTGTATTGGTTTAATCAATCGAATTTACAATTTTAAGCACCCCGAAAGATTAAGATTTAAACTGTCATTAATAAAATTGACTGGGAGATTCAAATTGAATTTTAGCCCACTAATTCACCGTGAAAATTCGCTAATTCTCTGCGTGGACAAGGGAATAAAGCGAAAAGCCGCCGCTTTAATATACGCGAACGAATAAACCGCTGCACGCTCGAGCTTAACTCCGTCACAAAATCGCGTCGTCGGTGCTAAAAGCTCGCTGCGCTCACGGCCGGAACGAATCACCCCGAGGTTTCCCCATCACGAAAACTCACCGATTTATCCTCTTCTTATTAAACAACAAAAAAAAAATCTACTCCGACGGGCGACAATTCAGGTGCTCGGTGTCTTCAACTCGACTAAATCTACCTCCTCGGCTCCCTTATATACACACACACACACACACACACGAAAACAGACGGGAGCGCTGATAAAAGGCGGAGTTGAGATGACGAGAGGGGCCCCCTTTTTAATCCCGTTATGACGCAGGTTACCGCGTAATTTTTTTTTATTCGACTCCGCAACAGCAATCAGCGATATCTAAAAATACCGTGACGCGAGTGTCCCTCTTTTTTTTCCTCTCTCTCTCTCTCTCTCTCTCTCTCTCTCTTTCTTTGTCTCGGCGTCTGTATCACCTCCGCGTCTTTTTTTTTTTTTGTTATCAGATCGAGGAGTCGTAAACGACGGCGGCGCGGCGTCGTCCCGCCTAAATCCGTCAAACAGACGAAAGCGCTTGGTAAAAAAATATATATATCTAGCGCGTCATCTGCGCGAGGATTACGCGAGGCGCCGCCTTGGGATCGCTCTGTTCTGTATTCTTCCAGGAAAAGGGCAAGGGAGAGGGGAGGAGGGAAGAAAGGGAGCGGCTCGAGTTTTTAAGATCTGGACTCGCACCTCCGGCTCTCTATTTTTTTTTTGTTTTTTTTTTTTTTTTTTTTTTTTTTTTTTTTTTTGTTACGACCCAGCAGAGAAGTTTGATAATGAGGGAGAGAAAGTTTCGCCTTTATTCTTCAAGCGCGGCGGCTTTCGGTGTCTGGATATATATTGCGGGATATAGGGGTTATATAGCGGGGGCTTCTCATTTTGCGCTTTGATGATTCGAAGAAAAAAATGAAGCGAAGCTTTTTCGGGAGATATTGTTCTTTTTTTTTTTTTTTGTTAGTCGGCGAGGTCTTGTCTTAGATAAGGAGAGAGACAAGTTTTATCGCAGAGAAATTTCTTGATAATGCTTTTTTATGAAGTCGAGTTTTTTTTTCGGCGCTTCAAAGCTCTTTATACGGGGTATTTTTGATTGAATGTTTTAAGAGGTCGGGGAATTCTTGAATGAATCTTTAAACGATTATGGCCGGTGACTCAGGTGCGCGGTGATGAATATTTTCAGTTTTATGTGGAGATTTAATAAAATTATTTTTAAATTTTAATGCGTAATAAAAAAATTTATAACCGTTAAGCGAAAAGAGGTTTTATATTTCTAGAAATAGCAAAAACTTTGATGTTGAATTTTTTGAAATAATACTTTATTTTATAAAAAAAAAACAGTCTGCTTTGATTATTAATTTTGTAAGCCCATCAAAAGTAATTTTCAACATTGTTTACTTGAACAAAAACTTTGATAACGGCTAGGCAAAGTCATGACCTCTTCATAATAAACCTCTTTCTGCCGCTAAAAAAGATTTTAATTGCGAAAGTCGCAAATGAAAACTTCCCTCGTTCGAACAGAGCCGTTAAAAAATCCTCACCGCCGCCAACTACAAAAAAAGACGTAAATCAATCAATTTCTTTTCCTCCCGATTAACGAAGGCCTTCGGTATTTAGCCGCTGCCTCTCCTCCCGTCGCTCCCTCTACTGAATCTTTTTTTTTCCTTTTTCTACATTTTTTTTTTTTTTTTTTTTTTTAAAGAAGCGAAACGCGCGGAAATTTCGTCAAAGCCGTGATCGCCGTCGCTAATAAATTAGAGACCCTTTGTGCATTGTCAGTTTCGGGTCAATCGGGGGCGCGCGGCCGTGACGAAGACGCCGCAAGACGACGGGGGAGGGGAGGGGGCGGCATACTTGGGCCGGGCGGTACACTTTAAATAAACCTTCCCCGAGCGCATCGACGCGCCGCTGTATTTACGACATGCACCAGTGAGCCCGCTCCTCGCGCCGGGGTAAAAGCGGCCGCCTGCACGGATAAAGTTTTCGAGCTCGGGGTTGTGTGCTTTTTTTTTTTTTTTTTTTTGCGCCGAGCGCTCGCTTCGATGGCTTCGCCGTGTCGGCGAAATTTTAAAAATGATTCCTTCGCTGCCTCCTGCCGTAAAGCCCGTTTTTCAACCCCCACCGCGTGCCTGAGCCGTGAGCGATACACAAAAGGAGCGCGGGATAAACTTCATTTGGCTTTGGGAAATAAAACGATCGACGTTTTCTTATTTTTTCTTTTTATATTGGGATGGCGTCCGGGATATTTTATGCGGGGTGATAATACGCGTGGATCAGTCTATCTAAAGGATTTTGGAATTTCGAAAGGTTTACGAGATTGATATATTCTTCTTTTTTTTTCTGCGATGATTCGTTTTATTTCTTTTGGACAGGTGGTTTTGCTGAGATCGAAAAATTTTCTTTAATTGAAATTAGAATCTGATAAAGGTTTATATTTCGAGCTGAAAGAAGGAGAAATTGATGGAGGTTCATGCGGGAACGAAAAATTTTCGAAAAATTTTCTTTAATTGAAATTAGAATCTGATAAAGGTTTATATTTCGAGCTGAAAGAAGGAGAAATTGGCGGAGCTTCATGCGGGGACGAATTTTGCGCTTATGCACCGTTAAACGCTTTAACAGTTCATTTGTGGGGAATGAGATTTGATAAAATTCGCTTTTAAAATGAATGTTTAAATCAGTCGGTGAAATTGCCTTGACGTAAAATTCTCTCTCTATTGTTCCGGCTTTGCGTTCTTGCCTTGTAAAGGCACGCGCGAGAAGATTGAAAGGCTTTAAAAGATGAAAATTTGGCGAGTCTTAAATTTTAATTAAAAAGTGATTATTAAAAATATTAAATATTATATATTAAGAGCTGCTTGATGTACTATAATCTACTTTGTTATAAAAGAATTTGAAGCTTCATCAAATTTTTAATAAGTTTTGTATATATTTTATTCCTTTTTTATCTATTAACATTTAATATTTCTTTGGTTCAATTGATTAATAAATTAAACTATTTTATAAGTTTGTAAATACATCAATAATATTTTAAGGATCCTTATAAAAGATTCCAAATAAACGTCTTGCAGCACTCGTAAACTTCTAGTATTAGAAATATTATAACATCTTTTTAGACGTCAAATTATAATGCAACTTTTATATCTCCACCATAACTTCGCGGAACAAGTGATGTTTCTTTTATAACTCGATTCTAATACTTTTCTACCATTAAAATTTTATAAACCATAACGAAAAATTTTTATACCTTCCCCAGTCACGAGGGGCCATTTTGCGTTAGAGTTTTCGAAACGATTTTTCTCACTTTTTATGACTAAACAAACAACACACTTCATGAAGTGTCTCGTTCGAGTCATAAAAATCGTTGCAAAAATACTCTACTAATATTACGCATTACTGATGAACAATAATAGTCTCAGATTGTTCTAAGGGATTAAATTGACAATATGTATCTCAATGTGACACTAATTATTTTAAGACAATATCTATGATGTAATTATTGACTTGAAAAGGACTACTTAAAATGTAGTCGAAACGTTGTCTAATTTTTAAATAAAAAATCTTTATTCACAGTAATGCCTGTCTACTCATTTAACCCATAATCAATAATCTACTGTCAGTCGATTCAAAAAGATATTTAAATCTAAGATTTTAATAAATTCTGAAAAAAGCTCCGACAGTAAACCACAAAACGTGCAAAGGTAAACAAAGGCAATCAAACACACGTACACCCTCGGAACTCAAAGAAGAAAAAAAGCGTACAACGATATATCCAAGCGAGCAATAATCAAAGCTCAGTTTATCTGGCCGACGAGGTCTTATCGGGAGCATAATTCGCCGGCCACGCGAAACCGCCCCCCGACTCCGGCAACTTGGCCAAATTCCTTCTCAATTCCCATTACAGTCATCCCGCTCGTTACCAACTCGGGCGAACAAACGCGCCGATAAATCACGGCCCGCCGGAGGACTAGCACTCGCGATACATCCCGCCGTCGACAATTGCTTGTGTACACCAGCCCCGAGCGTCGCGCCCTCCCCCGCGGGAAGGCGGCGTAAAAATAATTCGCCGGAGGGGGAAAAAAAAGGAGACACCGGGGAACCCGAGAGAGAGAGCCGCGGATCAACTGGGGCGGAAGGGAAATCCTCGCCGGCGGAGGCGCGTGTCCGTCCAATCTCGGCGAAACGAGGGGATCGCGTCATTACGAGCTACAGCCTGGTCACCCGGAAACTTTGCGGAATAACAGCGGGAATAAAGAGCCCACCCCTGGAAGATCGAAGGGGTGCGCGCAGATGAATAGGTTGATAATAGCGGAGGTGAGGGTGGGGGGGTGGCGATAACGGTGCGAGTAATATTCGAGAAGCGCTCCGCGTAAAAGCAAAGTGCCGAGAGATAGTCTTGACCAATTAACGGCCCGAGGGCCAGCCTTGGAATCGTCTCGTTCAATCTGCGGGGCGGCCAATCGGCTCCATCTTTTTTGGCTTTTCGGTTTGTACCCGAATCCATCGGCGATTCTGGTTTGATCGACTTCGCGCCATTTTGCAGCGGGAATTTTCGCTTCCGCGCGAAATGAAACTCGAGGGGACTTGAGGACCGAGAACGAGTGCCCGTCGATTTTTTGCTTGATTCAAATTTTTTCGTGGGAAAATAAAAATTACTTATGTATCCTGGATAGAGTAGTAGAGAGAATTTAAAAAAAATAAATTTATTTATTAAGTAAGCGAGTAAGTACTCAAAAAAAGGGTATATATACTTTAAACAATTAGTTCTTCTTTTTAAATTTCTTCTGTACCTATAAAAAAATATATATTTTCCTCTTTATAAAATTATCCAGCTTTAGATAGATAGACAGACATGATTATACCTATCTTGATCAATCTTAAAAAAAAAAATGAATAATTTTGACCTCAAAAGTGGCCTTAAAAAAAAACTGCAGGTAAATAAGAATAAACAAATTCGTAAAAATACTCGACTGAGCGTTATCGCGTCCACTGTGCAATTTAAGTACAGAGCACGTCTTTAAATTTACCGCGCGCAAAAAAAAAAAAAACGCGGGGAATCCCAGAAGCACGTCGGGTAATCCCCTCTCCCAGCGGGTCCATACTTCGGTGCGCAATGAGTAAACAAGAAAATAAAAAGAAAAGAAAAAAGGAACAACAAGAAAGGGAAAAAGGTAGGGGAAAACAAGGCATCGCTGCAGGAGCGATAGAAAAGACTCGGTGACTCGGCGTGGGCCAAAACGAGGGCCGGCGATAAGTGCGTAAGATTCGAAGCGACGTAAAGGATCGAGAAAGTACGAGCCGCCAGGGCGTGATAAAAGATCCATCTGGCTGAATGAAGCCGCGTCATTGGTCACTACGGGCGTATCGAGACTCGTAGAATTGCGCCCTTTTTTTCTGCGCGCCAGTACGACGGTCCCTTTACGCGAGCTTTTATTTTTCATTGTGTTGTTAATAAAGTGAAGCAACTGACAAATTCTAATCGTGTTTACATTTAAAATTAAGGGGTTCAAAGTAGGGGGATTTTAAAGTACTTTCGGGAAAGTATTCGAGAAAGTGCTGTTTAATAATGCACTTTCCTTAATGTAGAAACAGACAGTAGAAACAGACAGGTATAGCCAGACACGTGCTTTCAATCCTTTTTATTTTGACTTTCCCTTTATATTTTACGTAATGAATTGCTTATAAGCAATATTATAATAGAAAAGTATAAAAACATTTTATTGAAACGCGTGTCTGGGTATACCTGACTGGTTCTACTTGTTTAATTTGCTACGTTAAGGTCCTGTCTAAATCCACGGTTAGTAATCTGTCTTTCTTTAATGATTAAAAAATAAAACTTATTTTTGGCAAAATGCTGGTGCTTGAAAAAAAAAAGATTTTTGATTGTGCAAAATAAATAAAGGTGGCGATAACGTTGATTTTAATATATGAATGAATTTAGTGTCGAGTATTTTTTAAAGTATCTAATGCTGCATATTATTCTTCACGATAATATTTCAATTTCTCTCCTGGATTCTTATTGATATAAAAGATGCCTCGTCAGGTACTTAATAATGAAATTTTTCGCACCCCGAGTTGTAAGTGCTCTTTATTCTGACACGCTCTTTTCCAAGTTGACTGACATGAATATTTATTTTTATACATCATTCTATTGCATTACATTTCACATTACATATATTTTATTAATGATTCTTTATTATGATATAATGGAAAAACTATATTTATTTGAAAAACAAATATTCCTTTTTTTTATGTATTCATCGTTTATTTAATATCTTGTTAATCACTATGTGAAATAGAAAATGCAATTTTTAGAAGCAAGAGTGAAATGAAAAATTAAAAAAAAAAGTAGTATTTAAAGTTATAAATTAAACATTATTCAGATATTCAAGAGAAAAACGGATTCTTCGAAGGAAGCGTAGAATGTAAATTTTTCCGTTTTGCCCAATCTCACACGTCCATCTCTTAAATCGATTTCTCAGTCCCAAGGCATCTGAAACTCGAATCCCACTTCATTCCCCTTTCGTTAAACAAACGCCTTTATTGTATCCACTGTACTTACCAAACGTTAACGCATCTTCAAAGAGACACTTCTCCTAAATAATAATAATAATAATAATAATAATAATAATAATAATAATAATAATAATAATAATAATAATAATAATAATAAT
>JAWWEN010026455.1:0-16874 GCA_035582955.1 Sycophila texana | reverse complement strand
TTCCAATATTCGTAGACATTTTTCTAAAAACATCATAAAATGATCCAAAAACACTCAATTGACATTTATAAAATGTTAAAGTACGGAAGTTATCACTTCTATCGGGGGTCCCGAGACCCACACCTTTTTTTTTTAAATTAATGTTGCTCACCCTAGTATACATAAAACAACGCTATGGCAGGTGGACGGATGCCTAAGTATGAAAGCACCGAGTTCACTGACTACCTCAGCGACGATGCTATTGCTGCCTCTAGTCGGTGGTGGGTCGACAGCCATTCCACCACTGTCCTGTTCCATCGAATCTGGAGGTGACGCGTCAGTTGCCGCGCCGCCAACCAAAGCTACTTTCAATACGTCTACGAATTCTCTCGTCAAGTTTCTATTAAGCATATCGTCGATCACCTCCTGGGCATCTGTATTATCATCATCAAGATTTCCAGCTTCATAAAGTCGCGTTATATATTGCCATTTTGCACTTAATCTCTGGCACACTGCAATATAATATTTTGATGCATAAGATCATTTGACAAAAATAAATGTGTATTTCACGTTTAATAATTAAAATCTAAACTTACTGTGAGTCGATACATGGGCCAGTACAGGAACAAGGACCGTTTCATAAAATGCTGGTGGGCATGAATATATAAAAGGCTTCATAAAAACGCGGATAATAGGTCGTAGTCGGTGATCCGGTATTACCTGGATGAATTGTATAAAAATAATTAGAAAATTAGAAAAAAAAATCGAAAATTATTTTAGTACAAAAATATCAAAACGATTAAATAGTAAAAAACATTACTTACCTCCATGTTGGAGAAGACTGAATTTAATAATGCAGCAGCTAAACCAGGCAATTGATACAAATCTCTTCCAATTGTATGACATGCACTACCCAGCATGTGATAACAACTATCATGAATTCCCGTTAAAAAAGTTTGCATCCTCGCTAATGGAGCAATTTGCTGGTCCGCGTCCAAGGAATTTTCATTATTGGACGCGCTTAAACCTAACAAATTTGCTTTTTCTGACTCTATAAGGCCGTGAGCATTTCTATAACCCTAACAATATAAAAACATATGAATTTATTGATACAGTAAACAATTTTTGAAGACAAAGACAAACAACAAAATTTAAGATTCACATAAATATAAGAAATATACTGTAAGCTTACCTCAGAAAGAATACTTAAAGCAGCTGGAGTAAAAAGTGCGTTCATGGCTCTAAGCAAGGCGAATAGCGATGGTAAAACTGGTGTAATATGTGGGGTTGCTGGATTCCGATAAACTGGATTTCCGCTCTCGCTTAGTGCGGCTACAAAACCACCTCTAGCTGCACGATCAGGGTCCTCTGGAATTGAACATCTCTTCACGACACTAAGCACCGTGGTGATACAGTACATTAAATCTGAACGATTAATGACGATTGGATCGTCAGGCCGTGTTTCAATAGCTGGTCTATCCAATCCAACAAATCGTATGAGCTCAAGTGGACCCTTAAAAGCCTCTGCTCCGATCGCCATGAATCTTATTGAAGTATCACCTATAACCTATTAAGTAAATCGTTTGTTAGAATATTAATTTCATAAAAAAAAAATAGACAATTTTTTAATTTGAAATTCAATTACGCGAACAAATTTACCTCCGCAACAAATCTTGTCTGCCTCTCATAATCACAGAAATGATTCGAGATAAGCATCAGGGCCTCGTAGAGCGCAAGACTTTCCATTCTCGAGAGCTGACTTGGCTCTCTCATCAAGCCTCGCACGGTCGTGTGAATCTGATCGAAAACAGGTAGCAGCAGCAGTGGATATTTCAAACCGATTTTCACCATAAGACTTGCTGCATGTCGCCGAACGTTTTTCGTTGCTTTGGATCTGTTATCCTTCGTCTCTCCAGGTCCATTAAATACCAGAGCCGCAAAAATTTTTTCAAGTACACGGGGCAAGATAGCAACACCAGGCATCGCCATTGAACCAGTCGACATTGACAGGAAAACGAATAATGCACTGATGCTCGACAGCAGCGTGGAAAGTAGCCAGGGATCCTGAGGTGAGTAGCTGAGGCATAATTCCAGTAACTGCAATCCATTTTGCACACTCGGACGCTCGCTCACAAGAAGGATTCGCGAGACCACCGAATCAAGAGCATTTGCCAGAGCCTCCCATTCGAGGTATTCAGGATCGAGTGTGTCGCTCTTGTAGGCGAGGTTCTCTGAACCCTTGCGAATTTTCGCGGTCAACCATTGCTGCACATATCCGAAGGTAACCAATGGTGCGACCATAGTCGCATGTCGGAAGCCTTCGAGAAGATCCATGCGTAGTCTATGTTGAAAAACGTTAAACTCTTCCTCAGTGTCGTAGTCCTGGAAGTACGCCGTCATGCCGTTTGCATGTCGTTTGTTTGGAAAAGTCACCTGTAAAATAATAAGTTCTGTTAATGATGTTACAATGTTACTTAATTGATCAGATTTATTAATATGAATAAAGGGGCAGTACCTTGACAAGTTTTGGAGCAGTATTTTCTACATACTTCGGTACATAAGACAAAAGAAGTGAGTCAGTCTTGATATGTTCGTGCTTGAAAAACGTAATCCAAATAGTATTAGCCAACTGAACAAGAGTGAGACTGGCGTGCATTGTAAAAGTTAGCACTGTATCAAGGAAAAGACTAAAGTGTGCTGGACGGATTCCAGATACATCATCCTTGCCCCACAATGAGCATAGTTGAGTTGCCATACCTGTTACAAAAATTTAACATTCAAAATTAAAATAATTGTTCCAAATAAATTCGGAGAATATTTATGGTTATTGAAGATTACTACTGACCATTTAGAACTTGAGTTAACTTTTTTAAAAATAAGTAATGATTTTCTTGTAATTCACTTGGGCCCGAAGGTGGTGCACCAGTCGCAGCAGTATACATAAATCTTAAAGCTTCTTCTGTGAAAAGAATCATTAACTGCTTTCTATCCTCAGCTTTTCCTTTACGATTTACAACTTGCACTAAGCATTCAGCTGCTGGACATCGGAAACTTGGATCACCCAAGAATAAACAAAGTATTTGTAACAAACGTCCTTCGTTAGCCATTATATGATTTATAGAGACCCACTCCACAAAACCAGACAGTGTTAACAAGACCACCTGAAAATAAATTTAATTATGCTTAAAATAGTCTAACAACCTATCAGATTTAATTTTCTTTTTTAGAAAGAATAGTGGTGTTTATAAAAAATTGTATTACCTGTACTACTCTACTATGTGCAGCTGCTTCAGCAGTTCTACCTAGTGAATTATTCTTTTGAAATTCGGCATAATGTTGCTCCATCAGTCTTAAAAAGAAGGCAAAAATTTCCGCCATATTAGACGTCAATGCTTGATAAATATCTTTACGTCTTTGATTTGATTCCAGTGTCTCAAGAATAGCAACATCTTCCACCAGTCGCAGAAATACAAGAAGAACCAACTCTGTCTGACTCTCTCCCCTGGTACACACTTGACTAAGTTCTGCCAATAGTGTGGGCCACTGTTGAGGCCATTCTCTCTTAATCATTTCCACAACAATTCGAGATAATGCATCCTTGATGTGATTTTCTTCTTGCAAAAGAGGTTCTGTGCCTTCTTGTAGAAGTTTCATTGCATTTTCTTTGATAAAGATTTTTTCTGATTGAGATATTTGAGTCCAGCGATACTTGATGCAATGCTCCATTAATTGAAGACCAAAGTGCCTTACAACGGAACTTCTATTAGGAGCTTTTTGAGCAAGATATAATCCACACTGAGCACAGAGTGGAGAAGACTCCTTAAAGCGCTCACAGGCATTGTAAACCTCCAAGCGCTGCTGATGTGGAATATTAGGAGACATCATCACCTCCACCACACGAGCAAGCTCTGCCGATATCTGGGCGATATCGCCGCCTACTCCGAACTCCATGGTTATGAGTTATCCTGAAATATAAAATAAAATTACTCTAGAAACTTTTTCTACATAAATTTTCTAAATCTTAATTTACATTTTTACTTGGAATAAGGTCGCAACAGTATGAATGTTTAATTTATATAACAATATATTTCATCAAACCATGAAACATTTTCTCAATTAAATCTTTATTTTTATTTCACTAATTAATAATAAAAATAAGTACATTTTCTTCAAGTAAATATTTGAAACTGCATTATTAACCAGTTGAAAAAAATTTATTACACATTTAAATGCAGCACCCTTCAATTAAATTAAACTTTTACTTTCAAATAATAATCAATAATAAGATTGACAATTTTTTTTTTTTAAATTTTCATCATGCATACCTTAATAATGTATTCTCACATGCATTCCAATGATGCAACTTATTATAAAATGTGTACAGTTTCGTACTAACAATGCCAGCGTACAATTCCAAACCTTTTCAACTTTATGAACCTGCCCAATATTCAAATCCAAAGCTTATTCAAAGCAAATCCCTTCAAGACTCAAAACATATTGTCTGCAAAATCGTATCAAATGGTACTCAGAAAACTGCATATACCATCAACGAATTTCTCCCTTCCACATGCATTCCTAACAAACAAATCGCAAAAAAAAAATATATAGATTACCACAAAACAAAAAAAATCACCTCCCCAAAATTGAAAAAGAAACTGAAAAAAAGAAAAAGAATTCCTTACGACACGACGAGAAAAATTCGTGCGCTCGGAGCACGTGAACCCGCTTCGAAATGCGGTACTATATACTCAGCGGCCTCTAAGCGTCGAGGAGGCTCTTACAACAGTATAATCATCCGTTCGCCGGGGACCGGATCGAGGACTCACCCGAGATGCTGCTAGGAGTCGCCGACGTCTTTTATCTCTGGGCGCGCGCGCGCTCCTCCGGGGGTGGCGCCTCGGCGAGGTCAGCTCGTGGCCGCCTCGTGCCCGGCCATGCACGAGGCGTTCCGCGCCTCGCCGGTGGAGCACGCGGTCCGTCTGCTCTCGGGGCGGGCGCCTCCAGGGGCTGCGCGCGGGGACTCCCGGTGCGGGTTTCGCGGCGGACACGAGGCCGGGAGCGGCGATGATGCGCCGCGCGGCGGAACAGCTTGTTGCGGGAAGCGGAAGAGCCCAGAGTAGAGGTGCTGCACACGCGTGCGCGCTCCCCGCAGGTGGACACACACGCTCGGGGAGACGACGCTTGGGGGGCCGGCGGCGGCCTCCGGGGCGTAAAATCGCGTGCTCCGCGCGAGTCGACGACGGCGCGCCTCGCCTCCTCGCGCCGCGGGGGTGAAACGTGCACTCGGGCGGGATTTTATATTCGAGGTTTTTTATAATTACCAGAGTGTGCGTCCGCGCTTGCCCGTGTCGGTGTACTATGCGCCTCCTCGTTATTTTTCTCCCCCCTCTCTGGCTTCTGGGGATCGGCGATTCGCCGCTGACCCCTTCCACGATGCTCGAGGAGGTCGCTTCTGTAATGGAGCTGCGCGCGCTTCGTGGCGCTGCGTTGAGCGGGGAATAATGTATAGCGAATTATGGCGGGAAACTGACTGCGGAGTCGACGATCATGCAGTGTTGCCACGTTTATGGTAGCAGTTTTTCAGTGCTCCGATTTCTTTTTTTGTTGCTCCGATTTATTCCGTAATTGTAGGTAAGTAGATTTATGACTGGATTGGTGAAGGTGTACATACATATTGATTAATTTATTATAATTCTTTTATTTATAATTGTTTCACTAATCAGTAATCGTATAAAATACGTATAATTCTATTGAGTGCATACTATTATTATTTTATTCCGGAGTCTTTTTTTTCATCGTAATGATAGTAAGTATGGTTTTTAATATAATATTGATATTGATGATGATGATATTGATAATTGGTTAAAAATTAAAATTGTGATAAGTTGATAAAAGGCGTTTAATAATCTCTTTCTTACATTTGAATTATAAGCACGTATAAGTTGTTAATTGCATGTTGTAGATAAGAAACAGTTTTTATTTGTAGAACAGAAAAAGGAAATGTAATTTGATAGCTTGTATTGTAAATAAGCTTCATCTACTTTGGCGCGTTAAATATAATTCCTAATAACGTTTTAATGATATAGACAGCATAACAATATAACAAAAATTTTAATCCACGTTTTTTACAATATAATGCAGTAATAATAAATACAGTTAAAAAATTAAAAGTTTAGTTAAAAGTTAAATTCGTTAAAAAACCATTGAATCACATTGTATTTTTATTTACGTACATACGTACCACACGTAGTTTATAAAATATAAATGCATCATGTTTATTTAACGATAATTTTCCCCTCACTCTGAAATTATTAAAAGTTCATAAACAAAAAATTCGATAATTCTAAAGTTATACGATCTTGCATCATCTCCTAAAAAAACTCACTCGGCAAATTTCGCTTCTCCTCCAATCAAATAATACATTAAAAGTGACGTACAAAAAATGTCCAAAAAAAAAAAAGAAAACATCTCCTTTATCTCCGTAAACCCACCTAAAAATCGCACCCACCCCATCAACTCCTGAAACCCCCGCTAAAACCGACATCTCATTCTCTTATTACACGCAGCCCAGTCTACCTCGAGGATCCCCCGGCGGCGGCGATCGGCGCACTTTCTCGCCCGCACACGCCGCCACCACGCAAATCGATAAGCGACACGAGTGCGCAGCCGCCCGCGGGGGTAGCGCCCCGGGTGCCTCGCTGCACGCATCGCGCGCAGTTCGCCCTCGCGACGCTGCAAGGACCGTCGACAGGAGCACCGTACTCCCCTCCCCGCCCCCTCCGCGATGATGCGAGACTTCCACGAAGGACACACGCAGAGTACGTAAACACACTCCGTCGATTCGGCGAGTCATCCGCACGAAGATTTCCTGGACTCGTGCTGCTGGTAAGCGGGGGTTCGTAATATAATGTGTGTACGCGTGGTTTAGTGCGTAGTATAAGCGAGGAGTGTGGTATAAAGCACACCGCGGGAGTTGCAGCGGGAAGGTGGTACGATTATCGTCGAGTTAAAGTTGGGCTTTGAGTACACTGAGAGAAAAATTTGGTAATTTTATAAGTACATATTTACTTCAATAGTACTTGTTAAATATTTCTTTAAATTAATTAAGTAATTATTTTCTTGAAACTACACTAAATTTATTTAGAAACAAATAAATTCATATAGTTTTAAAGAAATATTTAGTTGACTCAAGGAAATATTTAACAAGTACTATTGAAGTAAATATTCATTTTTTTTCAGTATAAAGTAGAATTGTACACGGGATGAGTGGATATCAATAGTAACGTTTGGTACCATATGTTTCTTTATTTTTTTTTATAGCGCGATATAAAGTGCCTGATAGGAAATAAACTTACTTAACAAAAAAAAGAAATAAAATCGAAACTTTTACGTGTAGCTGCACTTATTGATTGTGGTAATTACCATAATTACATTCAAACTCTTAGAGTCATAGACCTCAAACACGTCAGATTAAGTATAATAATATAATTAATTACTATAGTACAATTGATATTTACAAACGACGTGAGCATATGCTTTTATACATTTCCTTATCAAATAATGAATAAATAAATATGCATGTACTTATTGAACTCTTTTTAGACGTAAAATCGAAGTTTCTCAGGCTAAATGAACGTAACGTTCGAAGGGGTAAACTCTCCGTTAATTCAAAAACTGCAGTATATAATTCGTTCCGATAATGACTTCACGTCGGACGCATGTTACAGGAGTATATCAACCGTCCGCCTAACCTCGTGCTCTTACCAAACCAAACTATTTTTTTTTTACACTAAGATGTTGAAGATACTTTTGTATCTCTTTTTACGTGTTTACCGCAAGAAATGTTTGTATATCGGGCGCGTGGCCCTCGGGCTGATTTTAGGCGCGCGACGCGCGGCTGAGCCCCTGCGCAGAATGGACGGACCGAATTTGGGCTACTCCTATCAACTACCATCCGGTGGCTGGAACTTCAAAGTACGGAACGCTCTGTCCCAGTGCAGCGACATTTTCAGCGAGTTCAACAAATACATCGCGCCGGCGTACCACCACGACCGATGCGAGAGGTACGTATATGACTGCACTATTATGCTTTTTGTCACTTGGTTCGATGATTTATTTTGATTAAATCCTGCGGATTTTGATAGATGAAACGAATAAATTGGATTGATATATATTTGGGAATTGTTGCAGGTCGGTGAATATGCGACTGTACTCGATGCACAAAAGGGAGTTCGTCATGGTGATTGTTGCATTTTTCGCCTGTTTTGGGCTGGCTGTGTTCATCGGTCTTGCTGGTAAGACGAAGATTTTTGTACATAATCGTTTTCATTGAGAAGAAACAGCTGCTTACAAATAATTAATTAAATTTGAGAGTAAATTAATCTATTATTATGCCTTTCTGGAATACTTTATTTTATAGTAGGTATAGTGAAGAATAGTATAATTATCAGGTATTTTTTTTTAAATATTCATTAAAAATTCGGGAATACTTGTATATCAATCAAGATATCGCGAAAAGTTAAAAGTTTGACGTCACGTCCGTAGGTTTTAGCTTTTAGCTTGTATGAATAATTGATAACGATAAAGTGGCGTCATATGAAATTTCATCTGACGTTATTTACTTTGTTGGTAAACATTGAATTAAAGAGAACAAATATATCAACTAGTTGGCCAGATTGTTTAAAAAGAAATTATTAAACTTTTTTGATGTATATAGGTATTAATAACTAGTAGTATGCAGTGAATTATAAAAAATTCATAGAATTGATCGAGTTCTCTATTTATTGTAAAGATTGCTCCAAAATTTAAGAAACGCCGTTATTTAAAAAAAAATTACATATTTAACTTTTAATTATATCATTATTCAATAATGTAACAAGCAGAGAATAAAATCTTTATTTTTTTACAGGTCCTCCAATTACTTCGACATCGGAGCAAAAAGCACATTTGAATGCCAGTGAGATGGCTACTGGGCCATTTGTCATGAACACACCGCCTTTATCGACTTACAGTCAGCAGCTGTGGGTGATAGCTAAGTTATCGACTTCCAATAATGATGGTACGATCGCATTTTAATTGACAATTATATTTTATTCAAAACTTTAAAAAATTTAAGTAACTTTTCTTTCAATAATTTTTCAGATGAGGTGTACGATAAAAGTTTTCAAGTTAGTGTCTCGATCGATGGTATTACAGTGGAACGGAAAATCGAGCATGTATTAACACCAGAGGGCAGCCATAACAGGTATTTCGAGTTTTTTCCGACGAATTTTTTTATTTGTGCAATAATGTGCAATAATGATATTTTTATTTTTAACAAAGTAGAGAAAAATTTTGTGTAATTAAATCGGTTAAGCCCACAATAATTATTTTGTAATAATCAGAATTTGTTTTATTTTGCTTAATTATTTATGAAAAAATGTATTTTGTTTGAGACAATAATATAAAGAAAATTAAATTTTATGCTTCTTTTAGGACAAGGCATTTAAAGTGCGAGAGGCAAATTTGCGAGGAACTAGTGGTGGCTCACCTTGGGTTCCTGGAGTACGGGCATTACATAATCACCGTTCGTTTCTACGGACTCGAGAGCTTCCATCAACGGTACACCATTCGCGACCTTACATTCTACGTCAGTAAGCACTAATCAGCAACCGTTGTATTAATTATCGATTGTTTAAGTTCGCATGTAAAATAAATCTGTCGTTTTTTATGCAGTTCAAACACTACAATCCAGCCTTCACGCAAATCGAAATTTGGTTTAGATTGATCTTCTTGGTATGCACGTTTATTGTAACGGTGAGTAAATAGTGAAATTCACTTTGAAATTTAATTAAAAATACAAGACATTAAAATATTTATAGTTGTTCGATTAATAGTAATTAAATAATTAGTAATTAATTAAACTATAATAGTTTTGATCAAAATTTTAAAACATTTTTCTTTTAACAATATGCTTACTAAAGTATCAATGAATGAATCTGTTATAAAATTCATTCATAAGATTATGAATGAAACTCTTGAATCAATATTTACGTCGCATTATGCACACACTGATTCACTAAATACGACTTATGTAAGCTTGTTTAATAAACGTTTTTTTTTTAATATGTTAAACATGTTGATAATTGTTATCACTGCGATTAATATTTGTTAAACAAAGAACTTCATTCTGAATTAATCTTTTAATTTTCGAGCTAAAACATTTTAATTTTTAATTTTTTATATACATAATTATGTTTTATACTATTCTTTGACTATCCGTTTTTAATTTATTTTTTGTCTAATTCTTCTATTTTCAGTGTTGGTTCGGAAACTCACTTAGAAAATATCCTGTTCAAGACTGGTCCATAGAGCAGAAATGGATTTCACTCCTATTGCCTTTACTCATATTGTATAATAGTAAGCAAGACACCGACCTTTCTATTTTCATTCAAATATTACAATCTTAGAAAAAATTACTATACCAATGTTACTATTCGCTTAGATCCATTTTTCCCGACAACGTTTTTGATCAATTCTTGGTTGCCTGGAATGGTAGATGCCATTCTTCAAACTACATTCTTGTGTGCAATACTAATGTTTTGGCTGTGCGTTTACCATGGATTAAGACAGGTAAAACATAAAACTTACAATTTATAATTCATATTAATTATTAACTACTTATCTATATTATAATCTTGTAATTTTATTTGAAGAACGAGAGGCGGATAGCAACATTTTACTTACCAAAACTGTTAGTTGTTGGATCATTATGGGGAGCAGCTCTGACGCTGGCGACGTGGTTAAGATGTTCCGAACTCGAAGATCCTACGTACAATTACGTCCTGGACACATCAAACTATTACGTAAGTAATTAAAATGTAATAATTAAATAATTCCGCTCTACATTTCTAAGGCTTCAATAAGTATTCAATACAAAAATATTTTCATTTGCTGACAGGGATTCAAAGTCTTCTTCTTCTCGGTCGGAGGAATATACATAGGGTATCTCTTTTTACTTGTTCTTCGAGCATACAGTGAACTGCGTTCAATGCCATATTTTGGTAAGATGATTTTTATTTCCTTGTTTACGATAAAATTCAATACTTTTGTATGTATTTCGTTAAATTTTATTCTAAACTTGAATGCCGAATGGAAGGCAAGGCAAGAGGCGACCATCGGCAGAAGAATGTTTTATTTTCTCTTTCTCAACTTTTTTTTTTCATTTTTTAGTATCCTGAAAGAAACGGAGGCGGTTTCTGCGGATCGTCTGCGGCAAAGCGAAATAAATGACCGTATAACTCGCGAAACCGGTTCTCGGGCGTTCCTTTCGAAGTTAAAAAGACGACGAAAATAGTTTTAGCTTTGTGCTCGGCCATGTTGCCAAATCTACAATATCACACATTATAAAGTAATTTTCTTTAATTCAAACGATATTAATTTAATTATTAAAGAAAAAATAGAAAAAAGTGACATTAAGGAAAAGAGCAAGGTGTGACAAAATACTCCGGCAAAGTTTCATTTTCAATGAAAACTACTGATAAAATATATATACCTAAAAAGAAAATTTCTTGAAGTTTTCATTTTTATTTTATTTGATTTATTTTTTATTTATTAGAAAATCTACGGACAGAAGTCCTGTGCAATATATAACTATAATAAAACGGCGGCCAAATAGATTGCGCGCATACGAATCTCAGCCTACTTTGACTAGAGATATAAAAATAAAAATAAAAATAAAAATAAAAATAAAATCAAAAAACATAATAAGGGAAATTATGCACTTAGTACTAGTTAACAATAATTCGGTACAATAGACTGTTTTAAACACTAATAGAGTGCATCCCGACACCCTGCTTGAATGCATCAAGCGAGGATGATTCACGAATTTCCTTTTGTTTACTTTTTTTGATTAAAGAAAAATAAAACATTAAAATTGTTTACGTCTTCAATTAAACTTCTTTACGGAACACCAAATTTCAGTTCGTTGGGCGTTTTACTCCGTCACATTTCGGACCTCGCGTCTTTTAATCCACGCAGCCCCAAAAAAGACCCGGCGAAAATTCAACACTGCATAACCATAAGCGTCTTATCACAAGACAAATAGAAAATTACCGACGAAAACCGTCGAGAGCAGCTGCACATTTTCGCCGCGTCGCGTCCATTGCAGCCGGCGTATAAATGGGGAGACTCCATCGAGGCTCCGGGAATGGAAAGGCACAAAGGGAGGCGTAAGGTGGGCCCCTCCCGCGTGGGTCCGCATTAAAGGCGCGAGTAAGGCGGACTCGAAACGAAAGTCTCACCTGTCTCCTCCGAAAGGCTCGCGTCGCACCCGTCGACCGGCGGTCCATACGTCCATGGCGGCAGGCGCCGGACCATGCGCCGCGTGATCTCCGTGGGAGGAGAAACGCTCGGCTTCCCCTACTCCGGACCGCCGCGATAGGCGGAATGAGTCATCCGCGAGTATATCGTGTGCACCGTCGCCGTTTTTTTTAAACACCTCGTATCCGAAACATGTTTCTTTTGTAAATTTATTTAATTTTCTTTTTTATGTTGTTTCAGATCTCAGACTGAGGTTTTTGACGCTGTTCGCTGCGATAGTGGTCGGCGTCTTGGCCCTCGTAACGGCGCGGCAATTTGGCGCGGGAGTACTCGAGGATAGTTTCGCCTCGCGACTTTCCACCCACTACCGAACGTCCGCTCAGTTCATGGCTCTCTATGGTCTTTTAAATTTTTATCTTTATACCATGGCGTACGTGTACGCACCTGCTGTACAACAAGTTTATGGTCAACGTAAGTATCCGTGCAGTTATGTGCAGAGGTAGAATTTAAGAAAGACGACAATCGATGTTAGTATGTCTTCCTTGATTCGCATGAGTTTCGAATTGTTAAATAGTAAATTTCGCTAAATTTTTCTCATACTTGTGGTTTCTCAGTAGATCCTATTATTGCCAAACAATATTATTTAATTAAATTAAATTCCTTGTTTATATCTCATTGAATGTAATTAATCTTTTTTTGTATTAAACTTACACCGACCATTCATAGAAAAGAGATGATATTCCACTTTTAAATATGTGATTTATTGCGTTTACGTTCATATTTAGCAACTAAAAACTTTTGGAGTAGCTCATTGATCACATATTAAAAATAATTATGATACTGTAAGATAAAGAAATTAAAAATTATCTTAAAGAATGTAAGTCAGTAAAAATGGAACGATTGCTCACTCTTTGGGGAACGATAGCGCATATTAATTCTGTAAAAAAATGTTCATTGTTTTATAATATGGATCTATTATAAAAAAAATTCATAAAAAATTGCTCAATTATTTTACATAAGGTTTAAGCATTTTTAATAAAATGTAAGATAGCATTTGAAAAGTGCTGAAAAACTAACGCTTTTTTTAATCTCTAGAAAGAATTGTAACCACCTTCTCATAAACAGTCAATATAACAATTTTGCTTTTCCAGATTCCTCAATAACGAAGGACAACCCTTCGTTCTCAATGATAAACGACTCGGACGAGGAGGTGATTTACGGTTCGGACGAGGATAGCAGAAGGCCGTTGACTCGAGCACCGCGCAATACGGACGACAGCGACTGAGATCCACCAACGCCGGATGGAGCATCGCCAGAGGCAGAAGCGTGAAAACGGGCAGGCAACGCTCATGGCGAAGCATCGAACACATAGGCCGGCGACTGCGATCCACCGATGCCAAACGGAGTGTCGCGCAAGCGGCAGAAGCAGAAAGACGGTACGTCGGGCAACACTGGCGAAGCATCGACGACTCTATATGCATGGTCGGCCACTAAAATCCACCGACGTCGAACGGAGTCTTGCAGGAGACGGAAGCAGAAAAAAACGGACAGGCAACGGCGCTGGCGAAGCATCGACGACACTTGTCGACTAGCTCGAGGATGCGACGCCCGATTTATTTGTTATTTGATACGCAGATGCTTTTTTACGTGTGATCTTTGTGTAAGATTTCATGGAGAATGTAAATATATTTATTATATATATTATGAATAAATTTAATGTATACAAAAGTTTTATCTCATTCTTCGCATTATATTTTATTTTTTTTTTTTTACAGGAAGCACAGTGGTTTATACTATTTTTTTATCGATTTTGGATTTTACGTTGTGCTATTTTACACAATTTTATCAGGAGCTCCTTAAACCTGCAGTCATGAAGTCTAAAAGTTTCGAGTACAGACAAGTGAATTCTCTCCTCGCAGGAATTACTTGGATGCTCCGAAGTTATTTTTAGAATCATTTTAGTAGCGGGAAGAAAAATGTGACGCATCGAAGACCACTGCAAGTGGATTTTGTGTACGGTGGTCGATGCATAATATGTTGTTTAGGAGAAAAAGAAACACGGAATTTTTTTTCTTTTTGTTCGAAAATGAAGAAGAGAGTTACGAAGACATTCCTACCGATTTTTCTTTAATTATTATTGTTTTCTTTTTTAAAGAAGAAAGAAAGAAGAAGAAATTGCATAAAACTTGCAGAAGTCAAGAAAGTTCAACGCCATTTTATACTGTTCTGACTTTCGTTCCCTTTCCCCTTTATTCGCTTGCCACTAACAGCTGCTTTAATGCGATATAGCGCTCTGTCTCGCTCTTCCTCCGCCTCCCGTAGCGGCCTTCTCTGGCAATTCACGCAGTTTAACATTTTTGCAAATTTGTATATTTCCTTACAATTTTTTTGTATCAGTGAAGATTCTATATGTAAAAAAATATAGAATACTTCATTACTGAGAATACTTAAATCTTGGATCTTAATAATAAATCGACTGAGTGTTTAAAAAACTAGTGCTTATCAAATTAAAGTGCCTGCGCTATAAATAAATAATATTTGGGGTATGAATCGTAAAAATCCGATTGAAATCTTATCTATATCTTTACGTCATATCGAGATAATCGACGAACGTATGTCCCTGAACATTTATCGCGGTTTCGCGGTGTATCTCCTCAGTCTGCTTGGCGATAGCCGCCGTCACCATCGTACACATCCGCGAGCTACTTTTCCTTGTCGCTTCTGGAATTCAGTCTGGTGACAAGCAGTCGGTGTGAAAAGGTACTTTGTGAAAGAAGAATGTACGATTCCGACGAGGAGGGTTGTTCCCGGGTATTACCGCGGAGTCCGGGGAACTTTGAAATCGCAGACGACGTTAAGGAAGAGGTATTTATAATATATTAACGAAAGCTGTCAATTTCAACTACTTTGTTACTTTGAGTCGATTTGTTCACTGAATTATGTATTTCATAGGCTTATGTACGGCTGTTGAATTCTGAAAAATTTTTAAATTATATTTATTATTTTATAAATAGTGTAAGCACTTCTTGTAGGTTCTAAATACACAAATAAAATTTATATTTAAGCCGTAATAAGTCAAGTGCAAAAATTTGTTTTAAATGCAGTATCGAACATTGGAAGATAAAGAATGATATCAGCACTACATTGATATATGATTTATTTTAGAGATCAATGCCCTCATAAAATCTAACAACTTCAAAATCATTTAAATCGGACCTGTATGAAGACATATTGAATAAATAAATTAATGTTTTTACTTTAGAAATATTTTAATTGTATTATCAAATATGTATTTATCAAATATAATAATTTGTTAATTTTCTTATATTTCTTTCTTTTTGCACAAATACAGTTAATATAAGTTAATATACAGCTTGTGTATATTTCTTTGTATAATCGAAATTTTTATAAAGTTCATTTTACTTGTAAACAATTAATCACCCTGAAGGCTATTGTCATGACGCAACGTAGTATCATTATTTTTTAAAAGATTTAAGAACAATAACGAACATATTTTATTTCATAAAACTGAAGAAAATATGCGACACTAGGACTTTAACAAACTTTAATTGTTTATTTGGTTTGAAAATTGTTAATTGCAGATTATTGTAATATAAGTACTATAATAACGTAAAAATGGAACGATTACTCATATCCCTTGCTGATCGATAATACGTGATTTGTTCTTTAAAAATTTTCATTGTCTTATAATCTGGATTAGTATATAAACCTAGATACAATAATCGCATTATTCATTATGAATATCTTATTGCGAATATTAGCCTTAGATTACAATTATGTGGATCACAATGGATATTGATAAAAAGTTATAATTGTACACATGTATTATAATTTTAATTGTTTTGTTGTAAGATAAAGTTACATTGAAAATTAAATAATCCATATAGTGAAAAATTAGTGTTTACTTTTGCGAAGTATAAGAATCAAAATGTGTGATAAATTTAGAATTGGTACTGCTTCAATAACATCCGAGTTCCGACAAACTTTGCCAATACTATGCCCATATAAGGAAAACAGTTAATTTAAAGCCGTGCGGTTTTGAAAGGAAGTAAACATCGAAGAGGAAAATATCCTAAACCAAACCGTTTGTTTCATACATTCGAGCGATTCTCTCGAAACAATTACAATTAAAATATTAATATTTTTTTTACAAATCATTTATTTATTTCATTATTTATTTCATTCATTTTTACGAAAAAAAAGCAGTATAATGATCGCATAATATATAAATAAATAAATTCCCCACAAACTTTTTAAATAACGTACACTGAATCGCAAAAAAAAAAACTTAATTACATTAATAACTCAGTAGTACAACATAATTACCACATTACTGTACTCCGAAATGTTGTTTGAGGAAAAGCGGCGCTCAGCTTCGTCGGTATTAAACGATCGTTACTATAGAATACTGTTTTGAAAATTTCTCGCGCCCCCAAATTGCGTCAAAGACGGACGAGTAGCTCTTTGACCTCCTCAGTCTCTCCCCGGTGCCAGTCGCGTGCGGACCTGTCGTACCGGTCACCAGAACGCTCCAATTCGAGTCGATCGCCTCGCCACCTTTGAGCGATGCTACA
>JAWWEN010026444.1:0-16875 GCA_035582955.1 Sycophila texana | reverse complement strand
AATCGGGATATCTACTATAAAAAACCACTCAGACCCACAAAAATTGATTTACGTGAATAATTCGTCATAATCTGGCTGTACAAAAATTTTGAAATTTTTCTATTCAGTAATTCTTGTACCTGGTGAACTCCCTTAATAAATTGAACTGGTTTACAAAATTACTCGCAAAAATTCCGTTTACGAACGCAATCGGGATGGGATCGGTTTGCAAGCACTGAAAAATTTTTATAATTTTTATAAGAAAAGCTCCGTAAGTTTGGTGAGAAAGGCACCGCAATTTTTACGAGAAAATCTCAATTTTTACAGGAAAATTCTCGTATATAGTTTCTACAGAGCTTTTCTCGTAAAAATTGCAGAGCTTCGTCAACCATTCGAGAATCAGGTATAAAGCTTTACAGTAACTTTCAGTTCTTTCATATCTCTTTCATACCGTCTCAAGTTTACCTTTTTTCACGTAATTTTAACGGAAAGCTTCATGGTAACTTTTACAAGAAATTTCTCTCTATGCATCAATGAGTTTTAGTTGATTAGGTTCACGCAGTTTTGAAAGGTGCCATGGCTAAAGAAAGAAAGAAAACGTGTAGATGATAAATATTGAATTTTATTCAGTACCCTTTAAATTCACTATAAACAGCATCGACAGAATAACGTAGCACGCGAACATGAAATTTCAACTATTCA
Source organism: Sycophila texana (assembly GCA_035582955.1). Taxonomy (NCBI): domain Eukaryota; kingdom Metazoa; phylum Arthropoda; class Insecta; order Hymenoptera; family Eurytomidae; genus Sycophila; species Sycophila texana. The sequence continues at coordinate 16,194 of JAWWEN010026444.1, read as the reverse complement.
ATTTCAACTTCGCTTCCTCTCACAGAGTCAAAACGTAAAAACTATATACGAAAAAAAAAATCATAAAACAACGGTGCGCGTTCGCGCCAAAAACTGTCAAAAGTTCCATCGATGATACTGATTTTTTCCTTTTTTATTCTCGCTAATGTAATAATAATTAAACTATCTGCATGTTGATCGCTATAAGTACATTACTTTGTATTATATATATTATATATATATCTTTTTTTGTTCCTTTTTTCCGATCAGCGACGCAATCGTCTCACTTGTACAGTCGTCGACGCGAGAGAGACAATAGTAATTGCGCCGCGCGAGCTTAAATTACAGATACTAACGCTTGTATTCCTTAATCTGCGTATTATACTTACATGCTTTAAAAAAAAATCATGAATAGAATTGTGAAGCAGGAAATTTTTTTCATGCTTTCGATGTCCGATAGAACTAAAAAGTCGCGTGAGATTCGCAAAAAAAAAAAATTCTACGTACACTGAAGATTAACAACTAAGGCCTTAGTATGCTACATTAATTATAATTTATTTACATATAACACGCGCAGAGTGTCGGCTCATGCTCCGCATTTCTTTTTATCAATTCACTTCGTACAAGTATATGAGAATTCAAAACTCACGTCGATTTTTACGGTCAAAAAAACTCTGCTTTAGTGGTAACCTTCGAGGATTTTAATTCCATATGTGATTACAGACCTCCAACGTATACAGTCGCAACGAATCGCAATAAATAAGATTAAAAAAAGAAAAGAAAGGAAATCTCTTTTGAATCTTCGTAACGGAGATTCAAGCCTTAAAAACAAAAATGCACGTCGCGCGCGTGTAAAATACTGTCCAAGTCACAATCTACGGTCGCTAAAAAACGATCACGATGGAAAGAGGAATTTTTGTTTTCCTTCTGATAAAGAGACGGCTCCCCCCGAGATTCCTGATCTCGATCGCGAAAGCCTGCCAGACTATTCGCGCCTTCCTATCATTAAATTAAAAAGAAGCAGAAGAAGAAGAAGAAGAAGAAGAAGAAGAAGAAGAAGAAGAAGAAGAATAGAGTGCATCAGCACCAGTTTGAACGTATAATGTTTCGAATCTACCGCGTAGTCGACAGATGAAGAAAATGCATAATGCTCGTAAAAAAATGTCGCGGTTAAGCAAGTCAATTTTTCCTTTTTGTTTTCTCACCGCGCACACGCGCAGAAAGGAAACTTCTAAACAGCGTCCTTCGCTTTGTCATTTATCTCGGCGAATTGAGAATCGCGCCGGGGGAGAGAAGCCGACGGGGAGGCTCGCGACTTCACATGTAGCACTTGGAGCGCGTCGGAAAGTCGACGGGCGAGTAGCCGATGGAGGAGACGCTCGATGGCGTCGTAGAGCCGTACATATTCGTCGGGACGCTCACGCTGCTCGGCGAAACCGCTGTGTTTACGGTCTCATCCTTCACCACTGAAATGAAAATGAAAATTTCGTGGTTTCTCTTTTTATAGGCTGCTTTTGTAATGAAGTTTTAAGTTAAGGGGGGTCTGAAAGCCAATTAAAAATTCAAATTGCGCGCCACAAAATAGCAGACGAAAATACAACTAATTTACTTATAACACAATTAATAAAAACGAAATTTATGAAAAACTAGGAGTTAGTTGCCCTCCGTTATGTAATTATCTATTATTTTACAAAGTTTCAAATAATTATAATAATATGTCGCCAAGAAAACCTTGAAAAATGCAATTTGTTTATATCTTTCAAGCTTTTCTCGATGATATATATTGTTATAATAACTTGAAATTTTGTAAAATTATAGATAATTATATAACGGAAGGCAACCAACTCCTGGTTTTTTGTAATTTTGTTTTCATTAATTGTTATAAGTAAGTTAGTCGTATTTTCGTCTGCTATTTTGTGGCGCCAAATTTGAATTTTTAATTGACTTTTAGACTCCGTTAATTTCAATTGTTATTACAATCTTGTATGAATGTGGTATTTTGTTGGACTATTCTGTTAGGTAATCCCTACTGAAACAATACAGATGATAACTCATCTAATGATTTCATACGATTTAATATCTGATGAATTATTTGATAAATCAGGTAATAAATCAATTGACAACGTTAGATAAGTTTATCAGATATTAGGTGATTAGATGATTTATCACCTGACTGATCATCTGATTTATTAGATATCAGTAATGTATCACTTGATTGTTCATCTGACTTATTAGGTATCACTGATGTGTGACCTGATTCATCACCTAATTGATCTTCTGATTTATTAAACATCAACTGATTTGTCTAATTTATCAAATATCAAATGATTTATCACCTGATTTATCACATGAAAAATGGTGTGATTCGTTAGATGATTTATCATAAGAAGTTTTTCAGCTGAATCTAAATTTTTTGTTACAAATTTTCCTGACAAGTTTAATTGAAAAATTCTTGACATGTACTTTTTAAATATGTTTTTTTTCCTACAACGTATGTATATGTTCGTTTTTACATACATACATTTGTATACAATAAGAAAATGATTCCCTCATATAGTAGCTGACAAAAAGATTGAAGATTCATAAGACTATGTACCAAATAACAGTTACTGCATACAGGAAAGTCGTTTTTTTGGCATATTCTTAAATCAATGTAAAGTTTGGTTTACAATGTAAAAACTCTATGTCGCGCCAAAGCTATATTAAAATTAACAGACAATCGAGTATCAAGTTAAATAAAAATCAATATACACAAACAAATTCCTAAGAATGTCAAAAAATTTAGAAAAATAGAAAGAAAAGGAATATGTACACTCACTGTCCGGCCAATAGGAACACCTGGTGACGGCGTCGCCGACGGTCATGGCGGTGGGATCGTGCCGCCTGGTGCATGCGGTGAAGCCCCCTGCGAACGTGTTGCTCGCCATCGAGGCCGTCGTGCCGCTTGTACTGCCTGAAACATCGTGGTAATTGCCTTGAAAGGCTTTGACCAATCGTTCAGCGCTTTCGCGAAAGAAGATGTGGACCGGCGGGCGGCCTCGGTTATTTGACGACTCACCTAGCGACGAGCCGATCTGTCCGTAGCCGTTCATCGTCGGGATCTGCATCGACGGCATCGGTAGCTGCTGCTGCAACTGCAATTTTAACGTACGGTTTCTTTTATATCCCTTAAAAAGTTTCATTCAGGAAGTTGATTTTTTAAGTAGATATAAGGGAATAATAAAAATGTTGTATTTTATCATTGTTTTTTTTTTTTTTTTTTTTTTTTTGAAAAATAAAAGTTATGCAAAACAGTGCAGGTATACGGATGAATAAATGTATAGGAGGTCGGAGCGAACCCCGCACATGAATTTTCTAAGCTGTATATTATACGCAATTTAAATTTGACACTATAACTCCTTAAATTTCGGATATGATATCGTCGGACTATATCGTACCGACCAATTATTATATTACTGTATTTAGAGCGTTACGGATCAAATTTAGAATGCATAGGGTTGCGCGTATGACTCTTAAAATTCGTTTGTTTATAACAATTTACGCTGGTGTCCCCTATGTCAAAGTTTTATAACAATATATTATTTTTGAAAATTTATATAGTAGCAATATTTATTTATAACGACTACTTTTACTTATTTATTTATTATTATTATTGTTACTTTTTTTTACACCTTTTGATGGTACGTTATAGAATAATGTTAATATGTCTGTTAAATAAATTTGAAATAATTAATTAACTATTTTTAATAAATGTAGATACACGTTGCAGTCCAAAAATATGATTACCTGACAGTGACTGTATGACGTAAGCGGTTGATTCTGTAAACTCCACGCACTGGAAAAAAATGAAGTAATAGAAAGAATTAAAAGCCGGCAATAATGTTAATGATGCGAAATATTAAAAAAAAAAAAAAAAATCGATAATAAATTCATGAAATTGTGTAGGGTATAGTTCTGGTATTTTACATCCCTTGAACAATTAGAAACAATCCACAAAAAAGCAACATACATTCTCCCCAAAAAATATGAAATAATAAAATTCTATTACAAAAAAAAGTTTTATAGAAAAAAGAAACATACCTCGTATGATCGTATCGCGGATAGGTTGTAGTGGAATAAGCAGGCGGCGAGTGAGTAAATAGATTTCTGGCGCCCAGGTGTACGTGAGTCGGTTGGAAGTGGTCCCCAAACAAGGTCTTGGGGTAAGGAGTGTTACGATAGTTCCTCTTCATGCGCTTGCGCCGCCGCCAGTTTCCGTGCTCGAACATGTCTCCAGCGTCTGGATCTAAATTGGAATAACATTAACTTAAATGTCTATAATCAAGCAATTTTTTACATTTTTTGTCCTTCGCAGTCTTTAATGGAAATGTAGCAGGAGTTTTGATTTAATTAAATTAGATTTAAGGAAATTTAATTAAACTTGATGAGTTAAGGGGCTTATTGTAGCGTGTAGGGGTTGGGATCAACCTGCGGCCAGTAAAATAAAGAAGATTAAAGAGGGGAATCCCCGTAGTAAATCGGGGAATCCCCGTACGCATTCTCGTACTTTCTCTTCCGCTACCACAATTAATTGACTGTCAAAGTGTCAGGAAAATTTTTTAAACAGTATTTCAAGCTTGAATTGATAACTACTTTAAACAAATTAAATCTAATTTATAATAATTTGACGATTTATGCAAATTGTTTTTTTTTCTACTTAAGTACCGTACTTAAGTTACATTAGATATTCGCTTAGAATAAAAGTTTTCATTTAAAATAATAGATGTGATCGTCGTCACTAAAGGTTTATACAGATAAATTTTCGTTTATATTTTACGCAGTTTGATCTTCTGAATGCAAATATTTTAATGCATAATATAATTGAATATAAATTCTTATTCACTTTTACTGTGATATCACTTAGATCCAATTGTTTCTACTGTAATTATAAAAATGACTGCGAACTCAATACTCCAAATTGTATTAATATATAAAAAAAACTCTTTTATTTATTTATACACTATCTTTATACAGACTAATATTCACTATTTGTAAAAATACTGCAACTTGCAATAAAACAGCTACTATATTCTATATTTAGGATGCATAAATCGCTCGTCCTCGTATGGCAATAACGTGAGCAAAAAATTCTACTCTTACAAAAAAAATGAAAACACCGCCGATAGCGATAATAAATCATAAATAGCAAAACTCACGTATCGTCCAGTAGTTCCCCTTGCGCTCGCCGCCCCCCTCCCTGGGCACTTTGACGAAGCACTCGTTCAGGCTAAGATTGTGCCTGATGGAGTTCTGCCAGCCCTTCTTGTTCTTCTCGAAGTAAGGGAAGTTCGACAGTATGAAGGCGTAGATCTCGCTGAGGGTGAGCCTCTTCTGTTTGCTGCTCTGTATGGCCATGGTAATGAGGGCGACGTAGCTGTAGGGCGGCTTGGTGTCGTTGGAGTTGCCTGCTTCACCGGAGGCCGGGGTACCGGACCCGGAGCCTCCGGTGCCGTCGCCGCCGCTCGTCGCCGCCGCCGTCGTCGTGGCGCCGCTCGTCGAGGTGGCCTCGCCCGAGGAGCTGGCGGCCGCTCGGCGTCGATTCGCCGCCCCCTCGACGTCGGCCGCCTCGCCGTTGCTCGCCGCCGACGAGTCCAGCACGTTCCCGTCCAGCGGGGGACTGCCCGCCTTGCGCTTCACGCCACGCGACAACTGCTTTGAATATTGTTCAATGGACAATTATTTATTTGCGAATTTTTTGTTTGTTTGTTTGTTTGTTTTTTTTCGTTTGTTTGGCTTCGCGGTGTCTTTACGCCCTTACAAAAATAAACTGCACGGATAAATTCAAGAATTGAAGAAAAAAATTCAAGATAAAGTCTCGGGACAAGTAAATATTTCTTAACAGTAAAGAAATATTTATTAGCGATTAATACACGCGATTTCTTATGGCACGCCTTATACTTACAGCAAATAATCCATTTCTTATGACTGTTAATTCCTAATCATTTGGTGGGATTTAAAGGCACGTTCTTTAATTAACTATTAAGTCAGCGACTTTGTCAGGAAGGATTCTTTTTGTCATGCGATACTGACAAAACTATTAGATAAGCTACTGATGAATTACTGATGAACTACTGGTGAACTACTTGTAAATTACTTCGGAATTTTATGAAATGTGAGCAGTGGGTGCCAATTTACTACAGGAATCAAGTAATTCATTAGTATAGTTTTCAGTAATTTGCAATTTTTCTTACAGTATGTGTTTTCCAGTAGTTTATTTTTGTAAAGGCTAATTCTTATCAGCTTAAATTGTTGTTAATCGATGCTCGTGATGGGGTGAAGAATTGTATTAATTTAGTTTATACAGAGTTCTTCAATTCTTTGGAATACATAATAAAAAAAAAATGAAATTCACACAAGTCTTCAAATTATAATGATCAACATCAAATATTAACAATTTAAGCTAAAAAATTTCAAAAAATTAATCAACGCCTTGAACTTAGATTTGTCGTTTATGAAACTGACAAACTTACGATAAGATGCTATAGATATTCTACCTTTGCTCATTTTATCAGGAATTTAGTGTAAAACTATCAATAATTCTAATTTTTCTGTTGTGGGGATATATATTTTTCTGCTGTACGATTTCATAAATAACTGAATTATAGATTATTTAAGATAATGTCTTAAATAAATAATTTTTAAGAGCATTTCAATGAAATAAAACACCATATGATATAGTCTAATTATATGACACTATGAAAGTTTAAATTTTTATGATGGCATCTTAAACGAATAGTGTAAAAAAATGTTGTAAAATCCTCCTTACAAAACCATTTAGTTTAATTAACACAGTTTTAGTTAAATTGCTGAAAAATTGCCAATTTAGTTAATCGCCGAAAAAATTATTCGATTATATAAATTCATATATATTTATACTTACAGAGCGACTGGTATGGTGCTGTTGAGTGGTAACCAGGGATACGCTACTGGAGGGTACGGAAACGACGGAGTCTGGGCTGGCACCGCAGTGCAAGTTCGTGTGGTCGTGTAGACTCGAGGTAACGCCAACAGAGGAGTCGCGGGACAGACTGCCCGAGACGTTCAGGTCCTTCGGACTAGTCATGCAGTTGCCCGTCAAAGAGTCCGACACAAAGTTACTCACTAAAATAAAAATTTAATTTTTTATTTACATATTTGAAACGATACTACAATTTTTTTTTTAGTCTGAAAAAGTATGTTAAATTGATAATTTTATTAAGTGACAATTGCGTGTAGAACAAAAAGGGGTAGGATTCAGCTTACAAAAATATTTATAAGTTGAAGTAATTGAAGCACCGGGAAATATCGCAGTCGATGTTTGTAAATAATTTCATTTTGTTGCAAAATTATTATCGCAAGAGTTAGAATACGATGGATAAAAAAAAAGTATCTCGGGCCTTATATACACGCAATTTTGTTAAACAATAACAAATTGCAAGATGCGTTTATTTTCGGCTTACATATATTCTTTTATACGGTAATGCGATAAATCTACTTATCACATTTGCGTAATCGTAGAAAGAACCTTTATATTTACAAAATGAAAATTCATTCATCGCTTATTAACAATTTTGAACTTTTTTCCGTCTCTAATTTTTCCACTGCCACATAAAAAATGGTAAAATAATAAATACACGCCAACATTTTCTAACGTTAATTTTATTATTAACATCATACCATACTCTTCGAGAATGAATTTTCTCCGTTTTTTCGAAGCTGAGTATTTTAATAAAACGCAGTGTAAAAAAAATAATTTTTTTTAATTTATTTTTAGCACACCTTTCATATTATTATACAAACTTTACCGGCGTCTTTTCCTTCTCTCCGCGCATTACATAGCTAATAGAGGGTATACAACAATTGAAAAAAAAGAACATCGTCTCGTTGAGTCACGGAAATCGCGAAAGCTCCCCCGATCAATAACAAACGCGTAAATTTTCATAGACAACCGCAATCGATAAGAAATAAAAAAAAAAAAAAGAAAAAAGAAAAAAGAGAGGAGAGAGAAACGAAGAAAAAGGTCAACACGCACTGCCGTCGACGGCGATTCCAACGATCGAACAATGCGAAAAACAAAGGAGCCGATCGCGCTTTCCGGACAAGTCGATCGCGGGGAGAAAAGCGCGGGGTCGTCGGCTTCCGCGAACGCCGCCGACGCAATCGACAATTGGCCTTTTCGCAGGAACTTCATTAATTAACGACGCACCTCGAAATTCGAGCGATATACCCTTGCGGCTTCGCCAAGGCGCGGCGATAAGCGGCGAGAACACGCGAGTTCGTATTCTTTTTATACAAGTACTTTTTTTTATAAATATTGTATAATTATTTTTAATTTTATAAGTTCTTTCGGGAGGAAATAGTCATATTCAGGAGTTTTATCGAAAAAAAAATCAGTTTCTCGCTGCAAAACTCTGGAATATACTTATTTTAATTATTGTAAAAGTAAAAGTACGGAATATGGCCATTTTCCTCATGGAAATCTGACGCAATGCGTTTTTTTTTGCACAAGTATCTCGTGAAATGTGCTTTTATTAAAATTACTTCCTCTGCTGGATGACTTCTTGTGCGTTTTTGCTTCTTCACACAGGTAGCTTTGTATTTTTATGTGACGATCACTACTTATTGTAATATTTGTACTTTTACTCTGGTTAAATAAATTAATTAGTAAATAAATAAAGGGGCGTGTTTCCTTAGAAGCAATGGTATGTAAGTGGCTAGTCCTTAGATAAATTGAGCAAGCTAAATCTATAATCTAATGCAATATGGTTATATGGTGGATCATATAATCGAGCTTCAAGACGAGCGCGCGAAATTTGAAACACTGAATACCAAAAGCAAAATGGCGAAATCAATTTTTCTGATCCTTTACATACTAAAATCTATAATAGAGCGAATTTCACGTCTCAATCTTTACCGTCTCTATACCGTCAAACGAGACGAGCGCGCGAATTTAAAATCCCGAATTCCTATTTATAATTAATTTCAAATTCTTCCATAGAACCTATAACAATATGCCATATCTTTCTAGATAAATTTTAATATTTATTTGATGTAGAATTGAATTTGTGATAAAATTTACGAGGAACCAATTTCTTGGCTCACATATATATAATATATAAAAAAAAATTGAAGGACAAGAAGCAGGAAGCGCAATACCCGTGCGCTCGGTCTTATTTACTTTTTCCGTCACGTCGCGATCGGGTGTCAATTTTCGAGGCGCAGCTTTCGGGTCCGCATTCGATTCTCGGTACCGGCCCCGCACGAGAGGCCGATAATACCCGCGGCGATAAGACTGATCGTTATACGTATATATAATGCGAGGTCCGCTGAGTCCACCTTCGTTCGAGCGGCAAGTTTTGGCGCGAGGACACGTGCACTCTTTATCGGGCATCAATGAACGCGCCGGTTCGACGCATACATGTGTCTGCACGGATAGACGCGTTCGAGGCAAATTATTGGCTAAGGCGATGTTTTTGCCGAACTTTCTGAGGTGCAGCCAAACTGAGGAGCGCTTCTGTTGTCGGAAAACAGTGGCAATTGTTGAACGCGCTGCTTTGGAGCGAAAGCTTCGAGCTGTTGATATGCGCGGGATATTCGAATAGTGCTTGCAAAATAAGGCGGGATATTCTGGAGTAGCGGATGCAGAGGAACTTCTATAGTAAAAATTACTGTTTTCTATAAATTATAGCCTACTGCCACTTTCCTAGACAGTATAGTAAATTTTGCTAAAACATTTCTTTCAGTGTATAGAATTCTGGATATATGCCGGGAAAGGAAAGGTCTATTGAAATATATTAAAATCAAGATGTTATATTATGCTCGTTGTTCTTGTACTTTTTTTAAGATAATTGCAGGGTTTCTTTCTTTCTTTGGAAACTTAAAATTGAACATACATAATAAAAAAAAAATTAATTAATTAAAAATCACTACAATATTATCAGTGCAAGTTCTGATAAAAACTGATCTGAGGTGAATTTCATCTGATTTGTTATTCATACCGTAAGAATTCGATTTAATCGTATTATTTATATATACAGCAATCAATTTAATCTTCAGTATTAAGATATTAAGATTAACAAAATTAGTGAAATTTCCCTAAGAATAAGGATTAATTGATTGCATTGTAAAAGTATTGATGACTTTTTACATTGATTATATCTTATGCTTTCTCGCAGATACCGTTGTTCGCAGATTCTTGAACTTTATCATTTTTAAAGATAATATCAACATTAAATTATTCTACAAACTTCTACACCTTAATATATCATTGGTCCAAAGCAGCCTTTATCATTACATTAAAAGAAAAATGTCCACTTATAAAACAATAAAAATACCCAATATACTTAAAGAGCACGAGTAAAACCGTAGCACTTATAGACATTAGCATTTCCAAAACAATCGGCTCTCAGACTCGAGTACATTGACGGCAAAGCATTTCTTTCATATACGCCACGTCCGGCAACAAAATCAATCATCCTCGCAGCTCCGAAAATAAAAGCCTTACGCGCGTCCTCTCCAGCACCGCGAGAGTAAAGAAAAAGGCGACTTCTTTTATGCCTGAATTCCTGGCGTATACGCGCGTCCCGCCGATTTTCCGGTGTTCCGTGCCCTCGCGCTTACTCGGAAATAAAAAGGCAAAAGGCTCACTCGGGGGCCCCGGAGGCGCGTGTAACTGGACCCGCGCGCGGCAGTAACCCGACGCCGATATGCACGCCGGCGGCGTGCGTGTGCGCGGCTCGAGGAGGAGTGCTGAACCCGTCGAGAGAGAGAGAGAGAGAGAGAGAGAGAGAGAGAGAGAGAGAGGGAGAGAGAGAGAAAAAAGAGAGAGCTTTCGAAGAGACCGCCCTTGCTCATTTTTTTTCACGTTCGAATGGTTGGTTGTGCTTATTAAGGGAAAATATACTGTTTTGCTTTTAAAGAGAAGCTGTTGTATATGGAAAATTTTGCGTGAAATTTTTTTTAAATTTTGGACGGGTTTCATTTTGGAAGGAATAGTGAATCTCTGAGTCTGGATGTGGTTACGGGTGATTTGAATGTGTATATTTTTAAATAATTGGCGGTGGCGTTTTAAGATAAAAATTAATTTATGGAAAGCTTGGGATCTTGAGGTATGCTTCCAAGTGTATGCACTGAAACGATCGTTTCCTCGTAAATTGCGGGGTAATTATAAGGCAAAAATTACGCGAAAAAACGTTACTGGAAATTTGTACGGGAAAAGCAATGTAATTTTTTTTGGAATTTCGAACTTTTATACCGAAGCTTTGTACGTATTGCAAGAAAAGCTCTATAAAAGCTCTATAAAGTCTCTGTATAAAAATTATGTGAATTTTCCAGACAATATTACGGCAAAGCTCCCTAAAAAAATTACGGGGCTTTTCTTGCAAAAATTACAAAACTTCACTAAAGGTTCATATTTCAAATGAAAAAATACAGACATTATCTAGTTCTTGCAACATTTCTAGTGCTTGCAAGCAGCTTCTAGATAATATTTTTTCGGGATCTTCTTTTATTTTATATCAAATGAAATTTTGTCTAAAAGAAAACAATATATATGTCTAGAAGTTGTTGCCGTCGCTTTTTCAAGATTTTCTAAAATAGCAAGAAATTCGCTAAAAGTTATTACCCGTTGTTATCCGTCGTTAAATTTTAAGAATCCGTGAGCTTAATGTCTTTTATAATATAATAGTAAATGGTTTATTCTCAATATTTTTGCCACTAAACATTAATCACAATGGGAAATAAAATCAACAAATAAAATTTATATCTTAAATCTAGTGCTCTTATAAAATTATCGGATAGATAAACTATAATTATTTTACATACAACAATAGAAAATGTGAAAGACGAGTACCAGAGAAGAAACTGACTGTGCTCTTATCAAACTTGCGTACGGCGATAATAACATTGAATCTTCTCGTATTACGAAGTGAAAGATCTAAGGTAGCACAATTTTTTTGCAGATTCCATCCACTTATTATCTAGCCAAGTGTCACTGGCCTCCGCGATGTATTACCGCCGACAATGAAATCTGCCTGATATACTTTTATCGTGTCCCCGCGACCGTCTGCATTTTTCATAGATACTTTTCGCCTCTATTGTTTTAAATGACCGACTGTTTTCTCTCCCATCGTCGTCGTTTTTTTTCATTTAGAAAATAAAGTATTGATCATTTTTTAATGAAAACATTAACGATATTATATCTTATTCGTTAAATTTTTCAGATAATCTAGTGTCTAAAGCTCGGTCTAAAGTTGAATTAGTGAAAAACTACTATACAATTAGTGAGATTTCTCTAAAATTTAGTAGAAAAAGCTCCACTATTCATTGATTACTGGACCAATTTCTACTATTATTAATAGTTTTTCATTAATTCAACTTAAGAGGGTATTATCTGAAATTACGGTAATACGCGAAATTATCCGAAAAACGAAAGAAATTCATTAATTATTATAAATCTTTCAACGAAAGCATGATTTTTCAAAAATATTTTCTTTAATAGGCACATATTTAGGAATGTAATAACATATGCTTTAGTCTAGCTTACAAAACCTTGATCGTTAATTACAATTCTTTTAAATATATTACAGGGAGTATATTTAAAAAAAGAAATCGTAAACCGATAAGATTGAAAATTAACAAATTCACTGTTTCCTGTGATAAAGCACAGGACCTATATGTATAATTGGCAGATTTTTTGGTTCAAACGACAAATATTTTGTTATTTCAATAGTAATTGTTATTTAATCAACATTAAACTACATAAGACGTATAAGTTTTAAGATAAAACGGGTAAGTAATTTGATAACCGTCGAGACATTTTACATAATTTCACTTGTTTGTTTAAAGCTTTAGCGTGTTTAAAACGTAATAATATTTGTGATATCATTACCAGATTAAACGGAAAAATAGCAAAAATTGTTTTGTCTGACTAATTACGTATTTTATACGATGTGTGCAGCACTCGCGATGTTCTTTCGCTCGAACTGCACCAGCGTGTGTATATATAAATAACGGATAAAAAATGCATATATACACACACGAGCCGCGCATGGTTAGATCCAACCTGCTTGTAAATTGAAAAAATCTCTTTTTAAATATTTACTTAAACTAAACGACAAATATCAGCTCGAAACAGCGCGCCGCAGCGGCACAGCAAGGTATACTCTATCAAATTTTCACTCTTCGTATATACGTATTTTTTCAACAAATAAAAGAGCTTCGAGCACGCGCGACGAAAAAATTGTTTTTCTTTTTTTTTTTACTTTCGACACAAAAATAAAAAAACTTCGCGACAAATCTCGCCACGCTGCGGCCGATGATTTGCGCGGGATCGGCGGCGCTCATTGACGCGCGAGTTAGAGCCGCGAGCTTTGGGTGACTCGCGCGCATCGGCGTCATTGAAAATGCATTATCGAGCAGATGCGTCGCGCGCAGGGGGTGTTCAGTTTCTTCTATCGGAGCTGAGGAAGGTGTTTTGAAAATACACGGATAGTGCGATACATTTGTTGTGCAAATTATTGCTTGTACATTGTCATAATAGGCAGAGGATGTTTTGTTAAATACGATCGCTCGTGGATCGTAATGCACTCGATTGGAAGATGATGCAGAAAATCCTGCTACTTTTTTGTCGGATTCTATGTTTTTTTTTAGACTGGATAGCGTCAGACTTTTTAGTTGTTTTTTTTTAATTATATTTCTTAGTTACATCATGGTAATTAGAATTTAAGGGTGTTCTCCTTTTATGCAACTGATTTAAGGTAAGTGTTTATTTTGATTTTATAATTCAGCGATTTTTCTGATAGATTTTATTTATTAGACAGAGTAAAATGTTGTTATTTTTTAATAAAGCAGATTGATAAGTTTATGATGAGAGTTTAAGAACATACTTTTTTCTATTAATATATATAAGGACTGTTAAAACTGTTAAAAATAAAGAAAATTTTAATAGAAAAATTATTAGAAAAATTATTCTATAAATAAAATCAACTATTTTAACATTTTTTCTGAATAAAGAAAGGCTAATCTTTATAAAATGTTATTTTATATTAATTGTCGTATTAAATTTATTTGTTTTGGCAAATAAAAAGGAATTTTTAATAAAAAAAAAATGTATTCATTAGAATTTTATCAAATTTTTTGCATTATCATAAATTTAAATAGACAATTAAACATATATTATATACTTTTTTGAAAAATAATCACTACAGATTTAAAATAGCAAAATTTCACGCAGAATGTTATCCTCACGATATCCCTGACTATTCCGTCGCCCAACAGAAAAAAAGCACACTTCAAAAAAGCCTATCTTAATTTTCAATTTTCCGAGCACTAAAGTAAAATAAATTCAGCCGAAACCGGATAAATTTAGAGTATCATTCGAATGATACTACAAATTTATCAGCTTCTGGAATAGTTTGCTTTTTTTGAGTGCTTTAAAATTGGCCAAATAAAATAGACTTTGTTTTTTAATTAAACGTGCTCGCTTAAGAGGCAACGATGCGGCACTTTCCGAACACAAACTTACTCTCTAAATCTGAAAATATGAAAATCACTTAAAAAATGATAATTAATTAATTTTTGTATATCAAGTACAGTCCACCGATTCAATATGTGGACGAATTTCACTATAATTCACATTTTCTAAGTGAATCTTCACATTTTCAGCTTTACAGGGTATCACCCTGTAAAATTAGAAAAAAAATTGACGGTAAAAAAAAAAAAATAATTATAATCCTGCAGCCTCGTCGCGCTGGACTGAACTTTGCGTCGCCGCGGCAGGAGAGCAGGGGGTGGGTGGTGGTGGGGACGAAGGTCAGGGTACCGTCTTGCAGTCTCGCGGATCGCGTGCCGCTCGCGCATTCTCGAAACGCTGCTGGGGCTGAGTGGCTCGTCCGGCTGCGGGAGAAATCGGCACTCGGGCCCCGATAAGCGAAATACAATACTCGAATGACATCAGCCCCGCGCCGGCCGCGCGGCGATTCGATCCCTCCCGCGCCTCGCCTCTCTCCCCTCGGCACTTTTTTTTTCTTTCTTTTTTCGCGTACGTGTCGATCGAGCGACGCGCGATGATTAATCGCGCCTCAATGCGCGCACCGCGGCGATTTCTACGCGCGATCGATCGATTGCTCACTGCACAATTTTTGCGCGAGCGAATAAAATGTGTAGCGCTTATTTATTTTTTTTTTTTATTTTTCCCCCCGTTGCCGCGCGACCAGTGATGAGTGACGGCGGAATGCAGATGACTTGCTTCTGGGTTATTGCAGATATTTCGCGAGCAGAGAGATAATTGAGCTACACTCCTGGCGGGATGGGCAGGTTGCGATTTGAGCGTTTTTTTGTTTAAACAATTTTTTATTCACGGTTCAAAGAATTAACGTATTTTGTGTGTTATAACAGAATGACACGTACAATATATTCGTGTTAATTCAACGCGCAGGAAATGCGTAAAGAATTAACGCATAATCGTGTTTTAATATTGCGCATACGCTATATCCTGCTAATCTTCTTTCCTGTCATTTACATGACATTAAATCACACATTTACTTATGTGTTAATATAAAAAGTAACGCACAATCTTTAAGTAAGACATTTCACATATGTTGATTTAACACACAAGATATTATGTGAATTTTAACACACAGAATATTAATAGACAAAAAAATAACATATTACGAATGCATTTTGAACCGTGTATCGAAAAGCGAGATTGTTATTTTTTTTAAGGAGGACTGCTGCATCTTTGCTGTAATATAGTTGAAGATTAAAAATTTTTCATTAATTCAGCTTTAGAGGCCGGTGAGATAACATTTAAAAAAAACTGTAGATCAAACTAAAATTTTGTTAAATCCTCTTTATACAAAACTATTTTATTGGTTTAACTTAATATTCAGTTGAATTCATAAATTTTTTAGTTAAATCTATCTAATTAAATATTTAATTAGTTTACTTAAAACTTTGGTTGATTCAAGTATAAATGTTAGTTGAGTTAACTAAATGGTTTGGAAGGAGAATTCAACAAAACGTTAGCTGGATTTACAAAATTTATTTTTCAGTGTAGGTTTATTGAAAATCAACATGATTCCGGTTGCTATTCATAATCCTACGAAATTATTATTATATATGTGGGATCCTACATGCAAGGGTGGCATTAAATAAACACACTCTCTCGTTGTCTAGGGTATAATTAAGTATATTATT
>JAWWEN010026433.1:0-16878 GCA_035582955.1 Sycophila texana | reverse complement strand
AAATAAGTACTTTTACGTCAAAATCTGAAGATCAAAAAATTTTGGCGACACAAGGCTTTCTCTATGAGAAAGCAATATATTAAAAGAGTACATTTTAAAACGATTTTTATAGCGTTACGATATTTTTCAAAGAGTATAATTCATTCAAAAATATTATAGTTCGATAGGATGCAAATGGTAAACCCGCCCCTCCGAGTCCATCGCGCAATCCAAAGTAAACTCTCGGCAAATAAAGCAAAATCCACGGACCACCGTAGCCCGTGAATATTGCGCCGGAAGCGCCGCACGGAAATGTAGTACCCGGTCAAAAATTGAAAAATAAAAAGTAAAGCAAATAATCCTAGGAGGCAGGGAGAAGCACCGGGGTCCGAGGGCGCGCTGTTTCTCGGCGAATAACTCGGGCGGAGATGTAGCGAGAAACTAAGACGGGTAACCTCATGGGACGGTAGCGTAGCGGCGCTGCGAGAATAAAGCCGCTCTTCGTCGGTGCGCGAATATATATATATATATACGTTTATATGTGTATATATACACACACACACATATATATATATATATATATACCGCGGCGTCGAGCCGCAGGATTACGTTGTCTCCCACGAGGTAAGGGGAAGGAGAATGAGAAGGGGGCGCGCCCGCACCTATCAAATAGGACGAGAATTTTACGCGCCGGGGCTTCCTCCTTTTTAACGTGGCTTTACACCAGGGGGAGAGCGAGAGGGAGAAGCGGGCAATGAGATTGCCCCGGCGCGATGAAGTCCCGTTGTAGCACCCGCGAGCCCAACGATCGGAACGACGTTAACAACCGACCCTGCGGAATGCGGGTACTGTAGCTTCTCTTCTCTAGTTTCCTTTCTTTTTTTTTTCAATCTGTTGAAGGTAAAAAATTGCAACTTCGAAATTTATTGCTTTAAGAGGGCGTAGAGCGATGTATCGGTACACAGATAAAAAGAATCCTTCCTGACAATGTTGCTAACGAATGTGACTTTAAATCCTATTAAATGATTAGGAATTATGGCAGTTAAGAAATGGATAATTTGCTGTAAGGCGTGACATTAAATGAAATCGTGTAAAATATTTATTTGCGATGAACGACATGAGAAAATTGGCTGTCGAAAAAAAATGACGATTTTCTCTTGAATTATTATTTTTATCTGCGTAGTTAATTATATACAGTGACAAGGAACAGAGTATTAATCCATCGAGAAGTGGATATCTATGAAACTTTGCAGATTGATTCTTTGATCGAAAATAATAATCAGGATTTAGTTGAATGAAGCCTAGCAACAAAACTGGAAGGCATTTTCGAAAAATCTAGGGAAAAAGATACGTTTATGAAAATATTGATTATTTAAAAACGAAAAGTTGTATAACTAAAACGTATGAAAAATAAAAATAAAGAAGAACGTAATAGCTATAACAGAAAATTCAACCGATTAACAAATATTTAGTTGTTCAAAAATTGTGCACTATTAAAAAGGAGAAAAAAAAATCAGCAGAATTGTATACATGATAATTTATTTATATCCAATTTCTATCACAATTTTTCCTATAGTTTTTCGAAAATGCCTTCCAGTCAGTAGTATTACTCAGGTGGCTTCTGATTCAAAAAAAGCTAACGAAGAAGGCTGACAAAGTTTGTTAAAACGTTGAACTCTAATAAACAAGGGTCGTAATTAAGAATGAAGAAAAATAAACATACTTCTGAAACTAAATAAAAAATCTACATAAAAATTACATTTTTGTAATATTTCGAAAAAGCAACGATCCGAGCAGGTATAACAATATGCGCAATGCAAATTTTATCTTCTGAAACTATCTTTTCATTGCTGTTGCACTTGAAAAAGAAAAAAATTCAATTTCGCGAAAGAATTTTGTTGTACCGTAATAAAATTATGGTAATTCCAAATCCTTCTCCCAGCGTTTTATCCAACATTATCATCCCCAGATGCAGTATACGGCACGTTTCACTCGGATAATATTTTCATAAAGCTCGCATTACAATAATTGTATGACAATAAAGCTCGACCTGAATAAATCAAGAGATCTGCAGAGCAAAATTGAATGCTAAAAAAAGCACCACATAAAACAGCTTTCATGTATCGTAAAAACCAGTCGGAAACTTTACACAGTTTCAATCGCACATAACCACATCGAAATTAAACGAGAACCAATAAAAAAATATCATTATACTCTCCTCTCTTTCTCTCTATCTATCGCAATTACCACTAAAGAAGTCTTTAGACATTACCAAATGAATTGTTAACACTCGCGCTCCGTATTTTTGTCACTCATCGTCTTTGAATACACGATCAATCGTTTATACACACATACCAATGAAACACTCTCGCACAGTGTGATGAAGGGTAACAGGTAGGCCAGGTAGTTTCAGTGCGCGGCGCATCGCAACGAGGGCCCAGCTTACGACGCGTGTATTATACATCAGCCGGTTAATGGTCCCGGTGCGCGCGGACTGCGCTAAAATATTTCACGAGTCGCCGGTCTGACGGGCGAATAATAGCCCCGCGAAATTAGGTCGAGAGCTGCCACCCCCGGCCTTGTGGAGTCGCGCGCCGCCGCCGCCGCCGCCGCTCTGCGGCTGTGGATAGTCAAAATTGATAGCGCGTCGAAGGTGAGTTGCGCCTCCTTTCCAGACGCAGTTATGAAACCGCAGCCCGCGCCAACTTTTGAGGCTGAACTTCGGCGCTGCCGAACCTGGTGTCCGCGGGCCATACATAGCTCAACAATTTCGGTTTTGTAATTGAATTTACGTGTCGCGGCGGCGATCGATTGGTCCTGGGAACTTCACCGAAGATCACTTAGGTTGGTGATTTATTAGGTTACAATGTACATGCTTAATTCATCAGTCCATGTAGTAGTTCCTTGTGGAATTTCGTGTTAAAGAAAATTTAGTTATGAACTAATTAATTGTTATGACTTATGAAATTATTGAGAATTATTATCCTAATTATTTCTACTCGTGAATTGACATTCTGAATTGAAAAGGTGCAATTGTAAAAAGCCACATAATGAATATATTAAACAAGCTATTAATACTTTTAAAATTTTAGTATAATATTGTTGATATGATTCATGAAGATTCGATAATAAATAGCATAATTTTCCTTGCAGTTAAACCTTAGGTTCAGTACCATAAGCCTGCAAGAAAAAATTTCAAGTAATGTTTACTTTTGAATATATTTTTATTAATTTCCGATGAAGACATTCAACAATTATACTATTGAAATTTTAACGGCATTAATAAATTTGTATTAAATAATTTAATGGCTCGTCTGCATCGTCACACCTCTTTTGGATCTTATACCTAAATACCTGATTAAACGCAGGAATCGAAAAAGCATATTCATCATCGTTTAGTTACCTACACAGAGAGAAATTACAATACATATAGTAAACCGAGTCACTGAATGGCTAAATTAAAAAATTTACCAGACTGGCGAACAAAAATTACTAGAGTTATAGCAAAAATTACTGGAGTTATAGCAAAAATTACTGGAGTTATAGCAAAAATTACTAGAGTTATAGCAAAAATTACTAGAGTTATAGAAAAAATTACTAGAGTTATAGCAAAAATTACTAGAGTTATAGCAAAAATTACTAGAGTTATAGCAACAATTACTGGAGTTATAGCAAAAATTACTAGAGTTACACTAAAATTACAGTAATAGTAAAAATTAGTAAAGACTATTAATTTTTGCTCGTCAGTCTGGTAACTTTTTTCATTTGACTAGTCTGTGAGCCACTTACAAGTCAGTATTGTAATTTTTGTCGCGTTTTATCGCAAATTTTTGTGATAAAATTGTTCTCCGTGTAAAATTTGAATAAATTGCAATGTTGAAAGCAGTGTATACAAAGCCGAGTTACCAAAGAAAAATATGACAATTCATCGACTACGCAGCGAATTTCGTTGACCTGCAGAAGGGATAGGAGACACCCCGTACTTACAAATCTCTCTCGCGCTCGCAGAAGCGACACACGGGGAGTTACATTACCCGCGGAAGAAGAACGTGAAACGGAGAGGCTCGCAGGATCTGGAGCACAATGGCTTCTGTAATCCGGCGCTCTTCTATTTCTCCAACACCGTCCTGTCTAGCTTCGGTTACTTCACTCCCTCGCCCCCTTGTATTTTTAACTTTATTTACATTCCGCTAGGCTCGCCTCCCTCGCTCTTATTATCTTTCTGTTTTTGGCTCGCAAAATTTAGGCAAAATTTGCATAAGAGATACGGAGATTTTATCTCTTGTCCAAAAACTTACATACTTAACGACGTGTGTATTTAAATTATTTTTATTATCAAGAGAAATTATTTTTTTATCAGTTATATACGCTAATTAATTTTTAAGAAAAAATTCTTTAATTTTTAATTGCATTACATTTTTAATCAGTTACATAGCTAAGTTATCAATTTACACGAGATAATTTTTAAAACAAAATTCTTTAATTTTTCATTACAACCTTTTAATTACATTCCATGTTTAATGAGTCGTATAACCAAGTTATCAATTTACATAAGATAATTTTTAAGACAAAATTCCTTAACTTTTCATTACGACGTTTTTTACTACTTTCTTTACGAAACTTCTTTTTAACCCCTTCGCTCTTTGCGGTTTGTCGCTTTTTAAGAGCTCGCATGTCACCCGTCCAACGCGTCACGGCGACGCTTCGCCTGACAATCGCCGATGAATAAGATATATAGTGCTTTATGTTAAGAAGGAGAGAAAAACTCAAGTGTACGCTAACCGCAGAGCGCACGAAGCCGCAAAAGTGTACATGAAATTTTAGAACGACACTCAAGTACCCCAACTCGATACACTTTTATTCTACTTTTTACTAAAGACTAATAGCGATTGTTAAAGGCTGTATATGTATGTAGTAAAAAAAAGACGTTTCTTTAGAAAACATTATTGTAGTTGCAATAGCATTTCTTAGGTCGTATAAACCCATTCAGTCTATACATGTATATAAACCCCACACTTATTATTCATTAATTAGTAAATTTCTGACCCACTTGTGACTAAAGTAATATTCAACAAGGGGCTACGGGACATGTAAGGGTTTTTATTCATTTTTTGCAAAAATTATATGCATATGCTATATTTATTGTGTATAATTTTTTCTACAAAATTATATCCAACTGGAGTCATAACTCCATATAGAACTTGAGATATAAGTAGTCGAATAGTGTTCCTTAAGTGAAAGCTTGAAAGCTACAGAACACAATTCTCAATCATTTTTCATGAATCTATACTTGAAATGCTGGTTTAGGATACCTCTTTGGGCTGATACTATGGAATTCTATATCTCTTTAAATTTGTTTATCTTTAAAATAAATTTATTGTCTTAAAATTAAGAATTATTAAGAATTGTCGCCTGTAGCTTTCACTTAAGGAACATTATTCGGCTATTTATATCTCTAGTTCCAGATGGAGTTTTGATTCCACCTGGAAAACGATAATATAAAAAATATACAACTGTACGAATAATTTATAGTTTAACTTTTTTTTTTCTAGGAAAAAAATGAGCAGACACCATTAGACATCCCACCGCACCTTGGAGGCCTTTCTAATTAGGCATTTTCTAATTAGGTAAGTATATATGTATAATATTTCTTTTATCCCGCGAAAACAT
This sequence comes from Sycophila texana, assembly GCA_035582955.1. Classification (NCBI taxonomy): domain Eukaryota; kingdom Metazoa; phylum Arthropoda; class Insecta; order Hymenoptera; family Eurytomidae; genus Sycophila; species Sycophila texana. The sequence continues at coordinate 11,229 of JAWWEN010026433.1, read as the reverse complement.
TGGCAGTAAAATAAATTTACCAACATATTTACGGTTAACGGCAGAAATCTGAGTAGTTTCCCTTTGAATCGGTTTTCGGTTACATTTCACGCTCGAGAATTGCCGCTGATAAATCAAAAATCCATCTGAGACCTTCAGCGATTCCGCCAAGTCTATCCCGACGTGAAATGCGCGCATGAATCAACCTTAGTAGCGGGCTGTAATAAACGCGCCCCTGTAGATATATACACTAGCGAATTCGCACGGCGATTTTACCCATCGGGCAATTTAGCATTTGCATCGTCTCTCGACGTAAATTTTCCCTACGATGCGTCGCGCCATCCCTTGCGTGAATTATAATTGCGAAAATACGACCTCTCGGTACATTACACGCGCTGCAGCGGTCGGCGAGCTTTAGTCTCTTCCTCCAGCCACGCGCGGACTCGCCGAGACATTTTTCGACACTTAAAAGGACGACGCGTGGGTATTTCTAATTTTATAGGTACAAGTATTTTTTGTTTATTATTATTAATTCTCGGTGAGGTCATAACAATGACACTGGTTTTCATATCACGTTTCGTCAATCGTGGATGTAAAGTATGAGACTATAAAAATAATTTTGCAAATATATTTTTTTTTTTGTAATTAGTATTAATAATGTAAATTTTCTTAAGTTTTAATTATCTAAAAGTAAAATGATAGTTTAAAACAGTAACCGCGTACATTTTTTGTTAAATATTTTTATAGTACTTCGTATTTTTACCTGCATATTTAACGTTTATATTTTTTTAGTTACGGATGAAAAATTTAAGCTAGAAGTTTCAAAGTACCCGTTAAAGCCCGCCTGAATTCAAAAGCAGCAGTATATTCCAGTCAACTAACCAAAGTCGCGCAAATATTCAAATACACATTCCACTTCCTTTGATCACTACATAATTAGGGTCTATACTCTAATGTCTGACTTTTTTTGAATTGCTATGATTAAAAGAAATGTTAAAAAAAAATCTCTTACCGTCCCTACGTACTTCAATTTTTGCTTTAAATTATTTTTTGATTTAAAAAAATTTAATAAAATAAATTTTTTAAAAAAGCTTGTACGTACTAATGTTTTTCCGAATATTTAAAAAAATTACAACGGCATTCTTTTGTTTATTATAATATTAGTATTACAACTATAGAATGAAGCGACGTTGCCATTTTTTTTTTAAAACGTTCGGAAAATTGGGCACTGAGTCTAGATGCAAAAATTAATTCCCTAAACTTGATTATCCAGCAAAAATTATCCTAAAATTATAACAATAAAAAAATCCTGTCTTAAAAAAAAGGATGTTGTGAAGCATTTTAAAATGCGATTTGATTGGTGCATGGACATATCCGGTTAAATGGCGCTAAATTTAAAAATCTAAACTCTCAAAAACGTAAAATAGGAGTAAAAAAAGAGTTGGATTTTGCTAGTTATCTTAAAATTACATCAACAAAACAATAAAAAATCTTCGTCTTTGATCGAAAAAACGAATTAAACAGCCTTTAAACTTTACCTATAAAAAACGTGAAATAAAACTAAGTTTAAATCAGACATGCTCAAAGGGCGCAATTTCATGCCAGCCCTGTTGAAAACGCGAGCGCGAAGCGGACCGGACTATGGTATTTGCTATTCGCAAGGAACGGAAGGGGCGCGCGAAAATGAAAGGCAGCCGGAAGGCGTCCCGCTGCCCGACGAAGGGATGACCGGGCTTCAAACGCGACAGGGATTAAGCGGGGACGATCGGTCTTCGGAGCTTCGGCGACCGGGCGACTAACACGGACGAGGACAAAGCGCGCGCGTCGCGGCACCGGCGTATCTCGATCGAGCTTTTATCTCGTTTTTTTTTTTTTTTTTATCACGACTGAAAGTCTCGGAGCCATACAATATCGCCGATTGTTTCTCGGGGTGATTTCCAGACTACGTTGACTGCACTAATGGCGCAATATTTTCCTGGGTGTTTTATACGACGAGTGGAGTCCTGTATTGATGATTCGGAATTTTTTTTTTTAGAATGGAAGACTGTAATATATTTAGACCTCGCAGGAAAAAAAATTCCATTACATCCGTCTGTAATGGAATTTTTAGTACAAAATAATATTTACGTACTTTTTTTTAATTCAACGTTTGATATTAATAGAGATACTTTTATTAATAATCACCAAATTAAAAATTCATGTTGATTTTTTAGATGTTCTATAAAGGGGGTCATTACCTATAATTTTTTTTTTTAAATTAACAAAAACAAACAAATTGCAGTAATTAACAAAGTTTAACTTTAATATTATAATACTACTTTTGATTCTTCATAAAATGAGTCAAGATAGAAGACCTTAGACCTATTTTAAAAATTCCAGTCTACGTAACTTCCATCTCCAACGGGTCAATCAATTTTCATGGAATTGGTCTTAAAATGTAGATAATTGATGTCATTATGGTGTGACGAGTTGTTTCAATTCAAATTTTTTGAGTAAATACCCGAGTTTGTTGAAAAACTACTTAAATGTCAGGAATTTTATGAATTTGTTCAATTGCAGACCCAATTTAATTGTTTACTGCAAATAATTTTGATTCATAACGGCTACCATAAGGCCCAATGTGAAAAATGAAATTTTTAAGAATTTTTTTCTTTAAATATTTATTCAGTAAATAATATCCGGAAATATTCTTCAATATTTTTTGTTTATTTTCTGCAGTAATTGAATTTCGATAAGAATCACCTTAACTGACATAATGAAATTTTTCTTGCCGGATCCTAATTGTTGGAATCTTGTTTGATTTCGAGACTACTCCATAGATTCTTCCTGAAACACCGTGGGAATAATTTCGAGGAGTAACTTACACACGGCTTCTGGTACGTTCTCCTTCGATTCGTGTCTCCTTTCCACTGTTACTATTTGAAGTCATCTCTCTTACCACACGCATTCGCTCGTGCAGACAGTACTGTACCCACGAGGCTGCTCCAGATATTCACTCACGTATAAAATGCTCGCGCTACTACGATACATCCTGAACAACCGTACCCTACACCGGCTGCTGAGCAAATGAGCAAATGGTCCCCTACTCCTTTCGCATCCTACATACACCTACTCCTAAATCTCTCTCAGTTGCGGCACATAATTTTTTTCTGCAATCTTAGATAAATAATAGTGAAAACTAACGAGGAGAGTGTAGTCACTTGTTTGGGTCACGGATTTTTGAAAGCGTTGAGTGGGAGGGATTTGTTTTCCAAACAAAGAAATACGAAGTTATATCCCTTTAAAAATGAATAAGCAAGTATTCATTTATTTTAGTCAAATTTTACTTATTTATTTTTAGAGGGAAAAAATTTCGGAACCTACTGTACTAACAATTACGACCATAAGAACCTAATACAAATTTTGGATATCTTCATATTTTGACAGAAGAAAACTGTACTCAAAATTTTAATAAAATCCGTGACTGAAACAAGTGACGCTGTCCTGAATATGTGACTCCACTAGACACTAAAGTTATTGCAACAATCATTTAGTTTCCAGTATCAAAAAAAACTAGTTTAATTCAAAATGAGACAGTGTACATCCTATTTATTTAAAGCCCACTTCCGCAGACTAGGATTTTGAAGATTAAACTCCGAAATGAAAAATCCGCGGGGATAGAAATCCATTCGATCAGTGCCCGGGGCGGGGGCCAGATAATGCCTTGGAAAAAGAAACAAAGCGAGCGAAACGCTAAACAAAGAGAGGCGGGGTGTAGTCACGGAGAAACTGGACTTTGAACGATTCCCCGAATCGAAAGTCAATGCGAGTCGTCGCTTTTTGTCTCTCGCTCTCATTCGGCGTTGATCTTTGTCTTTATTGCGGGTAAAACTGAGAGAGACAGTAGAGAGAACGCGTCGAAGCGGTTCACCACCCACCCCCGTCCCTTATTGTCCGCGCATCCTTTGAGAGATCGGACGAGTGCGATTCGACCACAGAAGGAAGAGGAGAGCTCAGGGGTGTCGGCTGCGCTTCACAATGCCTCCTCTCCTCCACCGGATCGCGAGCGAGATTTCGCCCTCTAATTTCGGGACTTCGATTCCACCACGCCCGCCGGGGGGTGAGTTCGCCGGAAAATTAGACGGGGGGGCGGAGGCGGCGAGACTGGATATTGCGCTATCGCTTAAGTAGTCATGCGTTGCTGTTTGAGTACGCGTTTGTCGTGATAAAGAAAATCTGGGTTAGTTGTATCCACCCCAGTTTCCATTGGATACCGAAAGACCTTGTTAAAATCTTACATTGTATACGAGAAAATCGGTTCTGAACTTTATCAGCAAATATCTAAAAGTATAGACTCTCAACATCAATGTATAAAAAAGGATGATAAGATGAAGCAGTTTTATCGAACGATCAACCATAAAACTTGTCATTAAATTTTTTTATCTGTGATAACATTTGAATATATGAGTGTCTTCTGCAAGACATACTACAGCCTTAATTATTTAAGGCACTGTTGATAACTTTTTTAACTCTTTCGATTAACTTCACTATACTTCTGACTATGTAAAATGCAATCGAACTGTAGACGTTCATTAGCAAATAGTGAGTCCTAAGGAACACCGTCCACATAAAAGAGTTACCGCTGATCATCGATTCTTATTATCCTTTATTCAACTACTACAACTCCTTTATTCATTACAATCGTTCAACTTGAAAATCCATAAATCAATGTACTGCGTGATGGTAGATTAAGTAGAATCACTTTCTGGATACTCAAGAGGTAAAAACAATGCGGTGCGCACAGACCGCGGGGATGAACAAGGACACACGCCCTGAAAATTTGTCGAGCGTCGAGCGTCATCAGATAAACAGCGCGGCCGAGAGATCCGCAATCAGGGGAGGCCGGGGGGGACTCAGGGGTAGACCCGATGAAAACGAGCGGGGAAAAGCTTCTCCGCAGGAGTATCGCGCCCGTCCTCCCTAATTCGTTTATACATCCGCTTGCACCTGGTCTATCAGCCTCTAATTCCCTTGTTATCCGCGATGCGAGGCGAGGCCACGGGGGTTAGTTCCGTGATTGCAGCTTGTTCGCTTCGCGGTCGTTGTTTGTACCTGGCAAACAGGTGTGTCGCGCCGTCGTACAGCGACAATGACGCGACACACTGCTCTCCAGCTGCAAGCCCAACGCGTGGATTATGATTTTCGACTTGATCAAGTAAGGAGCTGCCATATAGTGTCTCATCAATTTTATCGTCAGATGCCGGGTTCATCAGCACTGAATTTTATACGCGTACAATGAGTTTGTGGATTTAAAAAAAATATTAAAAGTAAATAAATTGATTAGGGCTTGTTGTCACAATTGATGATCAATGAATTCGTGATCATCGTATTCGTGACTTCAACCTAAACTCTAAAAAGATTAAATGTGATTATATTTATTATATTTTAAGACAAGTAATATTACGTGCTTGTAAGTATATAGGACCAAGAAATGGTTAAAAGACTCAATTAAATGAATAACGATATTTATAAAATCTGTGAACCATTATTTAAAGTTGAACATATTCCGAATTCTGAACCAGCGAAAGCTCTTCTAAAAAGTGGCATCAATAAAAAGCGAACATATTTTCATCCCACAGTTTTTCAATCCGCAGTAAATTCGAACGATTCAAAAAAACACTCGTATTTTATACGGCCATTTATTATTCGCCATTATAGAAATGCGGCTACGACGCTTTAGTTTTCCAGCATATAAATACGTGCTCGAACATACGCGAAACTTTTATGCGGGAACCAAATACACCAGTTTCCCCAAAGGTGTAATTCTGCAAAATAAGCCATAAACATAAAAGGAAAAATTGGAAAAGTACACCTCGAGAGATCAGCGCAAGTAAAACTGAAACAACGAAACAGAAAACGAGTCAAGGAGAAGATAGCAAGCGACAACCGCTGAAAAAGCACGAAAATCTAATCTCCGAGCTCTCGCAAGCGAGTAGGGTCACTGCGGTCCGATCCCGAAAGTCAATCGCTGAAAGCCACTGGCCGGGTTGCGCTGCGTAAAATCAAACTAACTCTCCGGAGCGAGGGCCACTGCCTCTGCCGCCGCAGCGGCGAGGTCGTCACGTCCGCACGGGGAAGGCGGCGGCGCCGCTGCCAGACGCCGGGGGAGAGCGCAATTTGCATGAGCTTATGCCTACGCGGGTCAGGCGGCCGGGCGTGGCGCGCACTCGCCTAGCCGGACAAAGTCGGAATACGTTAGGTCAGCCGGCCCGAAAACTTATCCCGTGATTCCCGGCGTGTTTGCGCAAACTCCCGGCGAGCTTTGATTCCGCCGGCTCTTTCGTCATTGAGAATTAGTCGCGACTGCGTGGCGCAGGACGTATATATACCGCCTGGGCTAAATACACACGTACTGCAGGCCGACGTCACGCTGCAACGGGTAAACAATCGCTCGGCGCAAGACCAGCCTGTGCCCGCCTCGTCTCTGACTATGCCATTCGCTCTACGAGTGTATGTACAGGGAGAGAAATCTTCGTGTTAAAATTACTATACTTTTTATTAATCGGGGGACAAACTTGGCCTCTCCCAGGTAGAAATCAAATGGAGAATAGGGAAATATACTCGGGGCCTTATGGAGCTGATGGGATCCTGGTAAGGAACTGGTATTGTAAGGATGAGTGGGACATATCCCCATCTGATTTCTACACGGGCTGGAGTAAATTTAATATACTTATGGCGTAAGACCAGCATGTGTCCACCTCGTCTCTGACTGCCATTCGCTCTACGAGTGTATGTACAGGGAGAGAAATTTTCGTGTTAAAATTACTATACTTTTTATTAATCGGGGGACAAACTTGGCCTCTCCCAGGTAGAAATCAGATGGAGAATAGGGAAATATACTCGGGGCCTTATGGAGCTGATGGGATTCTGGTAAGGAACTGGTATTGTAAGGATGAGTGGAACATATCCCCATCTGATTTCTACACGGGCTGGAGTAAATTTAATGTACTTATACGAATATTTAGTACACATTTCCACTAAATAATGCTATACAGTATAGTAAAAATTGGACATATACGTTTTAGTGTGCGGTATCGTAAAAGTTTAGTATCCAGACCAAAGCGACTTTATGTCAAATGTATGCATGTAGATTAGCAAATTCTATGGATACAAAGGTCGGTTCAAGGGTTTGAGGTTATGTTTCTGTCGCTAAAAGGGTACACCGATACCGCTACCGCTAGGAGGCGTCTCGTAAAATTCGCTCGTGAGTGGCAAGATCACTCGACGATTACTATATAAGAGAATTTTAGATCTTCAAAAAAAGAAGATGGAATAGAGAGATAGATCATATGAGGATCGATGGAGTTTAAATTTGTGTGCCATACGAGCAACATCTAAAAATTCTTAAAGAAGCAAATCGTCCTTTTCAGGGCACAAAAACGCTGGAAAAGCATCAAGAAAAATACCTGGATAAAGATAAACATTCCCCAAAAGGGCATCAAGAACCCAATCAAAAATAATATTTATCGCGTCCACCTCTCGCAAAATTCATATAAAGCATAATAAATTAACGAAACTTTATTTTCCCGAGTATTTGGCAGTATCAAACAAGCGCGCGCGCAGTATATGCAGTGCCGTTTAACGCGCGCGGCAAACAAAGTCCTAAAAGCGAGTTAAAAAGCATACGGAGAGGCGAGCAGACGAGCGGCTCTCGGGGAACGCGCGAGGCGCCCGCAGAAAAAAGGCTGCGAATCGGGGGGCTGCGGGCGTGTCGGGATCAAAGCTTTGCGTAAATACGCGCGGTCGCGGACCCTCATTGCGCGAATAACGCACCTCGAGCGGCGTGAATTGAGCGAGGGTCGCGTTTAACGCGCCCCAGCTGCGGTTCCACGCCGCAGGCACGCTCGACCTTTTTCACGCGTCCCGAGTCCATATACGCCCTGTCGACCTGACTGAATTTATCCCGGAGGCGCGCGCGGGCTCCTGTGCGCTTTCCAACGCTTGTATATACGTAAAGTCGCCGTACACTGACTGGTCCCGTGAATTCTGCTGAAATTCAAGGACAAACACTTTGTCAATTTAGAACTGCAATTTAACAGGCAATGCGCTCGCAATTGCAGAATGAAGTTTTTGAAGTGATAACTTCTTATGAGGCGATGTGAACTCTCAGGAATTTCAGACCAAAAATTCATGAAAGAACCTCTTTCTCTCTCACACTCGTTCGGCTTAACGACGACCTACTCGCTTTCTCTCTCTCTTTCTCTCGCTCTTAGGCTTTATTATTTTTATTTACACATGCGAGGGTTCTGCAATAATTAAACAAAATACACAAACATTGCCACTAATTTTAAGCGGAGATTTTAATGTTAATTTTGCTACTGATAGAGCTAAAAATTTATTATCATTTCTTGACTCAAAATTACAATTGAAAATGATTAATAATCCTACAGAGGCTACTACATGGCACTACACTTGATACAGTTTTTTCCAGATTTTTAAATAATATCTCTAAAGTTGAATTAGTGGAAATGTCACTAATTTTTTTAGTGAACCGATTTTCCACTAATCAATTAGTAAAAGTCACTATCAATTAGTAGAATTTCACTAATTGAAATAGTAAAAAAAATTTCTACTTAATTGTATTAGTAGCAATTAATATAATTATTCACTATTTCAAATAGTAGATTTCCACTAATTCAACTTTAGAGAGTACAGTGTCGAAATTTCATTTCATATTACAGCTACCATAAGCCAGCTATAGTTAAATTTTTAGAATTTAGTAATAACAATGAAAAATAAAGAATCAACTCGAATCAACTGCAACGATTGAACGATGTTAATTATCGTAGATACATGTACACAATACGTTTTTTGTAGTTTTTGTAAATATTACAACCTATCCTCCAAAAATTACATTTATTATATTAAAACACTGAAGTTATCACTTCTGCCGGGCGTCCCGAGACGCACAAGGTTTTCTTTTTTTTTTTTTTTTTTTTTGAAGACTCGACGCCGAAACAAACGAATGTCTTTGAAGCAGTACCTCGTAGGATTCGCCGCGGCTTCATTAAAACAATGACTTCAAACATTTCGCGAGCTCATCACCGTCCCACCGACGCACCCCCCGGCAAAAGCGGATAAACTCGTTTAACTTTTTACCCGGAAGAGAAGCAGGAGGCGCAAAGACGAGCGACAAATACCACCGCGAGATCAAACGGAGCTGCGCCGGGGCATCGAAAGAAACAACGAGTTACGTGCCGGCATTCCGGGATTCCGGGCTCGGTGCGCTGATTGCCCGACGAGTCCCGCGGGCTTTGCAAGAAACTGCAACTACTCGAAGGGGAGTTCGGCGCGCTTCGCCCTCCAATATCAACATAGCGGCGCGAGCAAGAAGGAGGCGTATTAAGGGGCAGAGGAGAGAGAGAGAGGAAGAGAGGCGAGACTGTCACGGCAGTAAAGAAACACGAAATTTGCATCGCGAGCGGCTAATGGAATTAAAACGAGCTACCGGCTGTGCGCGCGCGCGCGCCAACTTCCCCTACTATACCTTTTTTCCTCGAGCGCGAACTTCGGCCAACGGCTGCTCTGCGCGCGTTTATTTACACCCGCGGATTAGACGACCGTTGGACCCTGGCGCTTTACGAAATTTCGCGCTCGCGAGGGTTTCGCTTCGTATTGTGTTGGTGACGGACGGTGTGCATGTATCATGCGTGTTTGTAATTTTGGGGGCGTGATGCGTGAATTTAAATGATGATGAGAAGATTGCATTAAAAATTCAAATTATTTACTCGTGCGTGGGACAGCACTTGCATTTGCTGTAGTACTTACATTTTCTTAATAATTAAATTTCGTTGTAGTTAATGCATATTGTTCAATGTTATATATATATATATAGAATAGAATAAAATAGAATAGTCGTTTATTGTAAATTACAGTATTTACAAATTATAAAAATTTCAATTATATATCACTTATAAATATATGAAAACATTTTGGGTTAAAAAAATATTTGGTAAAATACATATTTTAAAAGATCACAGCTAAAATGACTAGATACAATAATAAGTCGATCTAACAGACTATTCTCGTCGAGCTCGACAAAAAAGAGAGAAAAAAAGTACAAAAGGTAATAACAACACACTTGCACATACCATTCACGCTAATAAATTACATTCACTCTTACAAATAAAATGTACATGACTCTTTAAAAAATCTATGCACCTGATTTAGTACTTATTTATTTAATCATTAAACAAGCTAAATAGTTAAATACAAAAAAAAAAGTAAATTTAACAATCATAACAAAATAGACACTAAAATTCATTAGTGAAAGATATTTTTGTAAGCCCCAGTTCAAATAATATTGGTTATATTAAGAGTAAGAGTAGTCCAAGAACGTCAGCGATGAATAGCAGAATAGAATCCTTTTAGAACATAAATTTAAAAAAGTAAAATAAAGTAAAGTGCAAATTAAAATGTTAATTTGTCGTTTCGAAAAGGCACAAAAGAATGTTTTGACGTAGTGTAAACGAAATTGCAGGTACGTATTTCGGTCTCGCGGACTTCACATTCGCATAACAACAGGAACTTCGTGCCAGTAGATTTAGACTCGCTCTGGTGCGGCAGCGCACTTTGAGAATTAACTCAATGCGTCTCTTAAATTCAAATCTTTTACGAAATTGAAGAAGAAAATTATTACGCTTTTGCGATGGACATTTACTTTCTTTTTTTAACTATACAAAAAAAAATAGAAAGGCTATAAATAATTTATCTAATGTAACAGCACAATATAAAGAACTATGCAATATAGAAGCCTCCGCTTGAGACATACTCTCTAAATTCTCCGATGTCACGTTAAGTAAATATAGTCACATATTCTTAGTGAAAAATATGTCACTAATTTAATTAGTGGGATACTTTTAACCTGCAATGTACTGCTATATACGTCAAAATTTGATGAGCCAAATGCACCGTTCATTTGAGCCAAAATTTTTCATGACATTTGACACAAATGAATATTACTTGAAAGTTAAAAAATATTCATTAACAGTTAAGAAATGGATTTTCTGAAGTACTATAGCGGCAACTGAACCATTCCTTAACTGTTAATTCACGTGCATTTGGCTCCATTCAAATCCACATTCATTAACAGTTAAGTCATCAGCGACTTTAGAACAACCGAATCTTTCTATCAGTACACTGAAAAAAAAGTCAAAAGTAAATTTAACTATACACCCTAGTAAACCGGAATATAGTTAATTTTACCAGAAT
>JAWWEN010026422.1:0-16893 GCA_035582955.1 Sycophila texana | reverse complement strand
CATAATTTAGGCTACGATGAGTCTAAAAATTTCTATCTGGGCTCATTTTGTCAGGAATATAACATATTTCTAGAATAATTTAATAGAAAATATAAATTTTATTATAATTTTTAATTTTCAAATTATTTTTCAAAAAAAGAATTTTTAGGTATAAACCCCCCTTAAAAAAACAGTCTATAAACTTCTAAACTCTAACTACTATACTGTTCTATATTCTACGTCACAACGGATCATCTGATCAGCAACGTTTACGACAGCAAACAATAATGCCATAACTTGGATCAATCCCCGCTTTTTGCGAGAATCACCGAAGCTGCGAGCATCACCCCGGACGCGTCCGCATTTGGACGCTCGCGCAATGGCACCGGCTACCCGAATGTAATGACGTCGCGGTTAATTATCGGTCGGCTCGACGTTAACGAGGAAGCCGCCGCCAGCGTCGCCGGCCCGTATTACTTCCGCGCGCGGGGCCATCGGCGCGCATTACCGCGCGCCCGCGACGCCGATTTTCCGATTGGCAGGGCCGCCTGTTGCTCCTAATTGGCCGTAGTGCAACCGCGCTTTTCGCATTTCACCTTTTATTCGGCGCGCTCAATCGAGTTCCGCTGTTTACGCGCGGTCTTTCCTGAATAAAAGGTGACCGGGGAGGCGGAGAGGGACAGAGAGGGCGGAGCGCCAACCTGATGAAGGCGACCTTACTTGGGCCTAATTGAAATTGAAGTGTCACGGGGAACGAGGGAAATTCGAGGCGGTCGAGGCTGATGTAAAATGAAGAGGTATGGTTACTGGCGCGAAATTCGTATTAAAATAGTCGATTAAAAATTGTGGTGTGAGAACGATTATATATCAGTATAAACTACTGGTATATGCGAATTTTACAAATATATACATGATACAATCGTATTATTGATGATTGTATTGAGCAGAATATTTTTTCTTATGGAGATTCCACTAGTCTGTATAATTTTTTTATAGGCTTTGTTTTATAGGAAGGGATGTGAGGGGATTAATGTGATTATCGTCATCGATCGATTATACGTAAATTTAGGCACTATTAAGTTGTCAATCAAATTAATATACGAAGCTCATATTATTAGTAAAGCAAATGTAAATATAATATTAAACCTACATATCATAATATTGACGAATCATCCGGGGGTTTTGTTAAAGTATAAACATATTTAATGACGAGCATATTTAATGTCCATTGGTTAATCAAATCCATCTACCGCTTTTGAAATTGTGCGCAATCGTGCGTGTTTATAATTTCTATATACTAATTATACGTTGTCCTCATAGTTTTGCACCGCATGGCTGCGCATTAATTGGTGGCATTACGTATTCATTACAGTCATTGCTGAGGAACAATGTCACGATACAAGCCATCGGTTAAGTTGATTTTGCGTATTTCCTGCTCAATGCTACTATATAACCATTCAATGAAAAATTAAATTTTTATTTTAAAATTTAATTTGGAATTTAAATTCAGCTGATAGAATTATTCCTTTATGATAATTAAACTTTCACTATCTTCTTCCGATGCTCATGTTTGCCTGCAAAGTCAGAAAATATCGAGATAAAAAATTGTACCCACTTGAAAGATTGAGTATTTCGATGAAAGGATAAGAAAATAATTTATTTACAACAATTTTCTATTGAAAAAAGAATAAGTAACCATCTATTTTTTCAAATCTATTTGGTCAAATTCTTCGTTAGAGCAATGTACTGTTTTTTTTTCCTTCGATCATTATCTCAAGTTTCAATTTTCGCCGGTCCGTTTATTTTACACTACTAGAAGCATTGAAGCAAGCACAATATTCCCGATAAATGAAAAGATTATGAGAAAAGTAATGAAAATAATTACGATAATAAAAAGAATATTTTTTTATGAAATATTTTTCTCTCCAATTATTTTTATCATACATTTTGACGTAATTATGGGCTACATACTTTTTGTGTTTTTCTTTCGCTGTAAGGTGAGATAACGATTTTTTGCAAGGATTTAGGTGAAAGGAAGATCCGTTCCAGTCCAATTCTCCGACACTCGTGTTTTTTTTTCTTGCCTCGTACTTTTAACTTGCAACGGCTTTAGCTTATCCTTCCTCGTTCTACACACGTCTTGTCTGGCCAGGCAAATCTTGTTATAGTTTAAAGCTTCCCCAAGCGAACAGCTATAACGAAGTGACACAGCACAAAAGATATATAATCGTGGCGGACTCTCTTTTTCAAGGTGCGTTGACTGCCGAGCTAAGACTGTCTAGTAATTTAAAAAAGGCTTCATTACTGTAAGGCTTTAATCATCTTAATATGCTTCCAACACTTTTAGAATATTTTTGAAAATTTTTCAAACATATTTAGGCACTAAATTGGTTTAATTATTTTTTATTTACCTAAGCAGTTGTTTATGAATTAAACTATTTAAGACATGCATGTTTCATATGAAGGTTGGATTGTACATGCTGTTTTTAGAATTTTTTTTATCATAAAAGTAATAATACCAGCTAAAGATTAAAATATCAGTCTGCAAATATTTTTTGCTCATACACCACATAATAAATAAAGGGTTAATCATGTTCTAAGTAATAAATAAATGGTTAATCATGTTCACGATAACTTATAAAAAATAATTTTTCGTAAGTTGTGCATATGCGCTTTAGTAGATACTAAAAGCTCTAAAAAGACTAATCCTCGAAAACTAACCCTTAACGCGGATAAAAATTAAGACCCATTCACTTTCCAGCTTTCAGGATATTATTTAAGTCGCAAATCCCTCCCCCTCACCGTCGCTCCTAAACCCACCAGCAATTTGCGTGGAAAAGGCAGGATCGACCTCCGGGAGGGGCTTCTTCAGTCACGACAATTTCGTGCCTGTCGAGTCCCCCTTTTTCCTTTTATCGCCGGCTCTTTGGCTGGCGTTTTGCATCCGGCGCGCCTTCGCCTTTGAGCTCCGAGGCTCCGATGAATCGATGAGATTGCGACCGGCGCGCGCGCGCGCGCGCCGAGGTCGAATTTGATTGGAACCTCTCGGGGGGGAATAGGGAGTGAAAGCCGTGAGAGCGACAGGGACAGAGTGTCTCATGGCGCGAGAATTAGGCGGGAATTCCATTTTGCGCCACCTTTCGCCGCTTCCTCTACCTTTTCCATCGTGCCCCGATTGCCCCCCCCCCCTCTTCCGCCCACCACCTACCGCCGCTCTATCGGATTAAGATTTTCCGGCGTTGCTCGTAGTCTCCCTCCTATCCTCCCACTTCTTTTTCATCAGCACCGCAGCGCGCGAATTTTGCGCCTGAGCGTGGAATTTCGAAGGTCGAGCCATCCGCGTATGTGCACGCGCGTATGATTAAAGTAACTGCGTTAGGAGAGAGGGCTACCTCTTTCCGGTCGAGTGCAGCGCGCAGGGGCGGGTGTATAAAAAAAAAGAAAGGAAAAAAAAATAAATAAAAAGGAAAGTCACGGTCATTGTATCCCGCGTCCGGCGTAATTTCGCGCTAGCCGTAAAGTAGAATGGATGTGACTGCATTTCGGGCGGACGAGCGCGCGCTTTTTCAGCGGAGCTCGGGGGAAAAAGGGGTTTTAAAGCTTGAGGTTTGCCCCCGCCCTCGGCGCCTCGACATCAGCTCTTTCTACCGGCCGGAAGTCCGCGTCGGTCGCTGGCCGCAAACTCCGCCGGCCGCCGACGCCAATTCTTCTACGTTCTACGTGCCCCTTCCGCGCTTCATCTAATCTCGCGTTTTATCTTTGGAATGAGGCTATAGAGAAACGGCGTTGGAATTCTTTTTTTCTTTTTGTTTTTAGCTTCGAGTTTTTTTTTATAATCAGTTTGGTTTCAATGCAGCTTAATAAATTATGAAAGTTGGGGTAGTATTACGTAAACTTTTATTTTGAAACAATTTATTTTGCAGGATAAACTTGAGTAAACAACTTTATAATAAATTTCTGCTTTGAAGCATTTATAAATAATAAATATCAGAGCAATCAATTTTACATTTCATTTTAATATATTCTGTTCATGTGCATGCAGATATCTAGAAAAACTTATCACGTAGAATAAGGATACCCTTATAAACATTCACTTATTCATATTTAAAGAGTACGTCAAATATGTTTAAACTGAAGAAAACTTCGGTCATTGACTTGAATGGAAAATTTTTCTAACGAGTCTAAATTATTTTACAAATGCAAATATTATAATTCAAACGTTCAATATACTTTAAAATAATATAATATCTGTGGACAGACGCGAACGGTCTGTCTAAAATGTTATAGTGACTCAATAATTAATTTATCATACCAATTGATTAAAACCGTAATTCATATAACATTGAAATAGAAAATCGAACTTCCGGATTCTCTTGTTAATTAGAACTGTCGAGTCAAATCAATTTCTTGCTTTCAGTAGTGAATTTTAATTTTTAATAATCACGATCAATTTTACAATTGTCAGTGATTAAATTATTCATTAAAAAAAAAATCAATTATAACATAATTGTAATTACCGATTATTCGAAGACTTTTATTCAAAAGAGATTTATGATTTCACCGTGTGAATAATTCATCGCCAAATAAAGTTAGTATTGGCCGTCGAAGACAGGGCGAACGGAGTCACGTCGAGCGATCTCATTATTGAATGTAAAGCGATACGCTTCGGGCGCAATTTACAAGTAAAGCGATCCGGATCGTAAAGCGAGAGTACAAGCGGGCACTCGGTCATGAAGCGCTAGAAGGGGAGTAAAAAAAGCAGCCTGCCACGGCTACCGCGTAAATCGCGCACTAATGGTACGGCGACGCGAGCCGGAAATCTCCGACGCGCGCGGGCCTCCTTTTATCGCAGTTAAAGCGGACCTCCCTTTGCGCGGCGATCGCCATCGCGATCTGTCCTCTTAATTGAGCCGCGCACGAATCAGACCCCCGACAACACTTTTATCGCTCTCCGCACTACCCGCGCGTCGGTCGTCGTTAAACTCGTGGTACCATCACCCCTTTCCCCCTCTTTCTCTCTCTTTCTCTCTCTCTCGCCCTCCGTCTGCGAAGCGAACGGACCAGGGAGCGTAATAAAGAGGAGGGCGTACGCGAGAGGCGTCTTCCCATGCATTTCGCTGCAGATGAGAGTAGTTCCGGCGCTTTTACCTATAAATCCGAGCGGGACGCGCGACGCTTTACCTCGGGAGTGCGACGCGGGACTCGTTTGAGTTTCAGTGAGGATAAAAATTATTTCCTTCTTTTTATGATGTTCTTTGTTAGCGTCGCTGTAAAAATTTACGTTCCTTGGAGTGGGATAATAGGAGCGAAAAAAATTTCCCTTTGACTTCTTTAGCGAATTATATCCCGAGTGACCTCTCATTATACTTTCGAACGCTGAAGAAATAATTTTATTAGACTACTGGTTTTTCATCCGTTTCTGAATGCTTATGGTACAAATTGTAATCTCAAATAGGGAATTTCAGTGCGACTACTGTGCTTTAAAGAAGTTCGAATAAAATTTCTCTTTTTGACTTGAAAGGCGATTTCGCAAATGGCGACAAAAAAATTTTGTAAGCTTAGCCTACTTCAATCACTCAAGAATTTTTCCATCTTCGATTATTCAAAAAGAGAAATGTAAAGAATGGCGCGATAAAAATTTTCAAAGGAAAAGACTATAATTATCTGATAAACGGATTATATAAATATCATAATTGCTAAAAATATTAAAGGAATGTATTAGTCCTGTAATATTACGTAAAATTGTAAAATTGAATAACGACAGATACATCAACTTCAATTTTATTTAAAATTTCAATATGTTATGTAAAAATGATTGTCTGACCTATATCGACATTTTCTACTTAAAGAAGATGCTGCACGGGTAAACATAGCTAAAAAGAAATCTTTCTCGTAATCTGCTGTACAAACATTTAAATTTAGGTTTAAAATTTTAATGTTCAACCCATGAAGTTGTTCCCCGCCCTTTAAATTAAAGTAAAAGCTTTTTCTAAAAGCTCCGCGCAATAGCCGTGCAGCGACCGC
Source organism: Sycophila texana (assembly GCA_035582955.1). NCBI lineage: Eukaryota > Metazoa > Arthropoda > Insecta > Hymenoptera > Eurytomidae > Sycophila > Sycophila texana. The sequence continues at coordinate 10,890 of JAWWEN010026422.1, read as the reverse complement.
CATGATTAATTAACCTCAGAATGCAATTAAACATTTTACCTCCAGCCTCAATGAAATATAAGACACCTGCCCTGGCAATTCCATCAACGGCTCCTTGATTCACACCGAGACGCAAATATCTCTTAAATAAGTAAATCGTTGGCTATACAGTGGGGCACGTCTTTCCAGGCGCCTCGGCACGGGAGGCGTCGTCGGGCAAATGGAAAGGGCCGCAAGCCTGGAGGTCGAGATCCTTCCAGGAGCTTGCGGGGATTTTCGAGGGGGCGCCGCTCGTTCTCATTTGTTAAAAGGGTAGCTGCCGGCCGCTCGCGGGATCTCCCACGGGAGAGCCGAGCCGGTGCACTTTTCGAGCCGCAGGCAAATGGATTCGTCGTTCATCCTTTTGCTGGAGGGACGAAGGGCGGTCCGCGCGTCTCGGACAAATCCTCGGGGCTACCTAAGGTCCGATTGATCATCGTTCCTTCTGGCTCTGGCCGAGGATTTCCAAGCTTTTACCGCTGCGGGTATTATCTCGCACGAGGCGCGGCTTACATTGTTATATACTCAGCCGTTATTCGTGATTTGTATTTTGTTTTTCCCGGATGGAGATTGCCGCGCGGCGACTGAAGTTGCTAAATGAACAGCGGGATCTGAAAATGGAAATTGCACGGTGCGCTGATAAGGCGGGAAGATTGAAAGCGTAAAGCGAAGATGGTGGATCTGGGTAATAAACGTAGAATAATAAAAGTTTTTTAGATGAGACGCGCCGTCGTCCGAGGTATTATTTTCTACATAAAAAGTTTTCAATTTGAAAAATATAATTTATCTGCGGGAAAAGAGTGCAAGAAATTCTATTAAGAATTTATGTCTGGTCGTACCCGACTTTATCTACTTCGATTACTTTTCCTAGCGATACCAATATCTTACTTCCGAATTACATATTTTTTTCTCATAAATAACTGATGACATTACGTCAACTTGTTTTACTTCTTTTCAGGGAATAATAATTTTTATATAATAAATATTTAAAAATGTATAAAAATACAGTTTCAGTAAACATTATTAATTTATACTAAATGAGGATATTTTTATAGGTATAACTCGTTTCAGTAGAGAAACATTAGAACGTCACGTCATCTCAATGCACAGAAAGAATCCTTCTGAAAGTTCTTATTCATTTTTAACTAACAAAGAGAATAATTAACCGCAACAAAAAAAATAATTGAAACTATCAAGACCAGTCCCACGTACATCCTTAACGTAGCGACTGATATAAAGCTCCACGGCGAAATTCCACAAACTAATTTGAATATTTTAATAACAAAACCGGCTAGCCAGCAAAAAAAGCGGTCGGAAGAGCCCGGCCGGGTTCGATATCCACTCGAGAATCTCATTCCGCGGGCAAAGGCGCAAAACGGATTAGCGGCGGCGCGGGCGTGTATCTCAGATTGAAAATAATCTCGCGGCGCGCTAATTCAGCCAGCGTATGGTCGGGTCGCTCGCGGCTAGAATATCGCGGGAAAATGGGACGGCCGAGTGAATGCTCCTCGTCCTGAGACGATGTGACTTTCCAATTTGGATTTGTATAATGGAAAGCAATAAGTGGCTTCCGAAGTGCCTCCTACCAACGTTGACCTTATACCCTTTTTATTTCACGATTCGCTCGCACCTTCGATTTTCATCTCCCGCGGTGACGGATTGAATATCTATTCTCATCTTTTTTTTTAACTAAGCCTGCCGTTATTTGTTCAGTACACTGAAAAAAAGTAAGAAATCGAAATCGATGGTTAATTGTTTCAATTAATATTTGATTGAAATAAATAAATTTTGGTTGAAACAAGTAAATATTAATTAAAGAAAGTAATGGTTAATTGTGATTAGTAAACTTTTTTCTCAGTGTATAATACGATGAATTAATCGATCCTTTTATCTCGAATAAGCTTGAATGGACATTAAGTATTATTAAGTATTTACAGTGGATGAAAGGGAAGTAGTAGTATTACTGTATTTCATCGGACAAAGCAGTCGAATTGCATTTCGCCGCGTGCATAATTTAAATTCAAACTGATACGATAATTTATTCAGTTTTGCAGGGAGATTTATTTTGTGCTTGATAAAGTGGCGAACGCAGCGAAATAGGACGCCTAATTAAAATGACTAATTTGCTTAAGCGTTTCACTTAAAGTAAATTTATATTTTACCTTAATCTTCCTTAAACAAATAGAAAGAAAAAAATTGTACCATGCATAGTTTCCCTAAATATATTTTTTTTTTCTCAGTTAAGCTTTACTTCACTTCTCTTCGCCACGATATTTTTAATTAAAAATAATCACATAAATGTTTTTGCGGCAACTTTTGCTAACAGTAATACTTATGTAATAAATCAATTTACCACAGGATTAATTATTGAAAAAATTCGTATATAGAAGTAACGCCGAAGCAAACGTAAATCGTAACCTTAATAAACTTCATCACCTTTCGTGAATGAACAAAAATTCAATAGCTTAATTGCAGCAACAAACTAAAAAAGTAAAAACTCGTAAAAAATTTTGTCGCGTGTCCAGCATCGTCGAATAATGCATCCAGCGCAGGGCGAGAGTCTCAGGCCAAAATTTTCGAGAAATTCGCGCGCGTCGGTGGGGTAGTTAGCAGCGGTTTTTATTATCGCGCGGCTGGCAACATAATAAACGAAGCCCCTCTCCCCACGTCTCTGCCCCCAACTCCCTCGTTTCACCTTCAATTTTTCCGTCCGCCCAGTCGCTCCTTTTTCCTCGCGCGCGCCGAAATCCCCCCGAGGGTCTCCCCAGCACCAAAGGAAAATTGCACTCTCCGCCCCAACGTCCGGCCCGTGTCTTCCTTTTTCCCATCAAATGTCCCACGCTTTACGACTTCTCGCCGGCGCAGTCATTTATCCCACCGTGTGCTTCGTCCCCGAGCCCCGCGTTAATAAGTTTTTAAAATATTCAGTCGCGCGCGTGCGCCAGCCGCGCCGGAGTGCCGGTCGTAATTAAAACCGGAAATGCCGTCTAAAGTGCGGCTTGATTGCTGCATTCGCTTTCGTGAAAGTGTCGAAAATTGAAGTGCGAGCATTTGTTGATTGAATTAATGAGAGCAATCTCAAGTTGAACTGAGCGTTTCCATTTCGCATGGCAAGAGAGAGACCCAAAGGAAATGTGGAGTTACACCATTTTCTACGTGCCGCGCGGCTTGTTTAACCCGGGAAATGTGTAATTATAAATGAAAGGAAATTTTAAAAGGAAAAGTTTTTTAAAAATTTTACGAGCATAAATTGAGCTTCGTAATCAAATTTTTGTATAATTTTATTGTTGAGAACAAAAGAACGTATTTAAAATATGATTTGACGGGAAAGAGAGTATAAATGACGTGAAAAATGTTGGATGATGTAGAATTACAAATAACAGCAATGAAGTTTGAAATTTATTTAAACAGCTAAATTTACTTTAGTAAAATATGTATGTAAAATAAATGTTGGGATAGTGAACGTTATTGGTATATAAGTTCTTTCGGGGCTAAAAACTAAAATCAATTAAAGTTTACATTTAATTCTTTCTTTTTTATGACGATTACAAAAATTTGTTATTCCTTTCTTGGGCTATAGGGAGTTGTCAAGCCTGTCTATATTCATGCCTAAGTAGTACAGGTGCTAGTTTAGTCAGACGATGAATAAAATTTCGACCCGGATCTCCGTAAATCCAATCAATCGCTGCAACTCATCGTTCATTAGCTTGTATTAATTTAATGAAATCATGTGTTTATATAATAAATTATTTATTATTAATCATTAATCGCCAAAGTATTATAATCATATTATGAAATATCTCCTCGTATATTTTTTTCATACTATTCCAGCCCATTAAATATGAATAAGTGAAATGCATCCATGAACTTATTTAATGCTAAAAGTCATTTACACGTCCAATATCGCAGAATATATGCATATTCAATTATTCAACGTGAATTTCACTTATAATACATAATTACAGTATGGATAATTTATAAACGGTACAGAGAACACGCATTCACTCTAATGTACCAGAAAAAATTTCCATATCCAGCTCCAGACACCATTTCTCCCTGCAATAGAATTCTTTAGGCAGTCGTTTCTCCGACTTCAAGACAGGCAGAAAAAATCTATAAACCCATAAAAAAAAATTTGACCATGAGAGCCCGAGGTAAAAGTGTTTGTCCTCGATCAGTCGCGACCTCGCTCTCGGCGATATAATTCCTTACGTTTCACCAAGGCGATAAACAGCCACCTCAGCAATGCCCATTTCTGTAGACTATTCCATAGCACCGTCTATAGGAAATAAGCAAGGCGTACTCGAACGCGAAATTAATACTTTAATCTTCGACAAACGGCTAATGTTATCAACTTGACTATTAAATCAGCACCGCTCCCAATAAATTTAGCCGCAATTCCGCGGTGGATCAAGACGTTACTCTCCACTCAGTCGCGTCTCGCTTAACCTGGTATAAGTGATAAAGGAGCGGCTACCGGTGATTTACCAATGAGGTGGAAAGGGGCGGCTGCTGAAGTCGACGCGAGACTGCGTTTGCGCGCGTCGAATTAAATTCCGACGATGAAGCGCGGAGGATCGAAAATTTCCCGGCGTCAACGAGAGTCGCCGTGGATAAGATTAAGGAGACAGCGAGGCGTTGAGGCCCTCAACTTGAGGGTTAATTGTGATCGATCGTCTGCTTTCGACGCGCGAGCACACGCGATCACAGTCCTTTCGTGCCACTCGCTCCTACCTCTGTCTCCCTGATTCTGCCGCTGTCTCCTCGTCTTTTTACGAGCAAACTGCAATGTTTCCGTACCATTTGATCTCGCGTCGATCGCTTTTTTTCCCTGCAAGCGCAGGCAGATTTTGCGAGGAGCGCGGGATTCGGCTAATTGACTCTGCTGAATGCGCAGTGTTGGGTCGGAGCGGCGAGCGGCGGCGTTCGCTCGCGTACTCTCGCTAAAAATAGACGAGGCTGGAGCAGGCGGGGATCGATTTTATGCGGTTTCTAAATAATTTTGTGCTGTATTTTTTTTTCTCTTTTTTTTATAGGACAGCAGCTTATAGGGGCATGAATTATTTAAACGCGGAAACTTATTTTTTTTTTTATTTTTGAGAACGGGATACCTGTTTAATGGTCTCTCCTCGTGACTCTAAAAAGGAAGGTGATCAGGCCTTGTATTGCATAGCTTTAAGTTTTTTTTCTTTTTTCTTTTTAGATTTGATTTGATATATGCGCTGCACGTGAATTCTATTTTTCAAGTGACGAGTTTTTTTATGGTTATTTTCTTTTATTAATCTATGCGATTTATCCGACTTTATATTACATCTCCAAAGTGGATTTCTTAATTGTTTATTATTTCAGCTTATTTTAAGGCGAAGTATTATTTTGGACGTTTTTTTACGTTAGGAAAAAAACGCAGCACTGAATTGAAGTTTCATAACTGGCCTTTCCAATATCGCGATTTTTATTACTTTACCGCAGGATTCATGCATATGGATAACCCACACGAAAATTCACAAAAGCTAATTTTATATTTTACAAAACATAGATCAAAGCTTGTGGATAATATTTTAATATACATTTTAATAAAGTTGTAAAATTGCAAAATTTTCGTTCTGCATGTTTTACAAAGCAGATCGAATGTTTTTTTTAATAACGAAATTTTATTAAGGCAATATTGCATTATATTGAGAATTCACTGAATGTCATGTGCAAATATTTGTATACAATAAAAATGTACTAAAGCGGAAAAATACCGCAATTTGCAGATGTTTCCCTTGCGTTATTCTGTTAATGAAAAAGATGTGAATCCCCTTTATTTAGTTAAATTAGTGTAATAAAATATTTCTCTTAATTTCACGTGTTTAACGATTCTAAAAGAGTATTATATTTCTAAAAAATAAGGATCATATTAAAATATATTTATATTTATATTTTTTTTAATTAACAAAATGTTCTACTCTAAGTATTGTACATAGTTGAAACAATACTTTGAAGCAACAGGATTTTCTTAAACCGATTTTTTTTAAATTCATCCAGACCATCCGCTTTAGGGACATCAAAAAGCAGCGGTAATATTCCCTGCAAAAAGTAAAAAGAAAAAAAGTATCCGCAGCATTTTGAGATTTCTGAAAAACCTGTTGCTCTCAAGCCGTACAATCGCACAAACTTCCAGTAAACGACAGCCATCATTCGACTCCTCCATAGCGCCCATCCACGTAATCCCTCACCGAATGTAAAATACGATCGATGTTATTCCGACATTGCAGATTCATGGCATTAACCGGCATCACTGGCGTTTCGTCTGTTACAGGGCAACCAGACTGACGGGGAAGAGCTGCCGGAGGTCGCTCTCTCGCTACTGTCGCAGCTCCTAGTCGGTTCGTTCCAAAACTTTATTCTCACTCACTCTCACTGTCTGCCTTTGTCTCTCTCTCTTTCTCTCGCCTACTCCGCCCGCTCGACAGAGGCTATACGGCCGTCTGCGTTTGATCGATCGTCGCGTCGCCCCTACTCGCACACGTTGGCCCGAGTGGCTCGCTACGCGCGAGGCTCCCAGTTTCCTCCTCTCGAAACTCCGATCAAAGTACCCATCCGCCCCCTATTCCCACGGCCTCCATCGTCCTTTCAACTTTCAGCGGGATCTTAGCAGCGCTTTAATAAGCCGCTCGCTCTTCCAAAGATTGTTGTACTTGACAAGTGCAGCGCGTCTTTTTTTTTTTCGTGTGTTTTAAAAGACTTCTTTGCAGCTCGCTACGAGGGTCTAATAATTTAGCGCTTCGTTTTATAGTTTTAATTGGAACATTTTTTTCGGTAAAGATTGATGATTAGTGCTGTATTCGAAGACATTCGTATTGAAGTTTTTGAAATACGATTTTTTTGGGGCGGATCCTTCGTGCGCCAAACTATGAATTCACTTTCCTGAATATCCTTCCTACAGTGAAGCGCCGTAATCAATCATAAAACGTATTATCTGAAGTCTATTATATAACGTGTGCGAGAATGGGTACTTTGTTGGGGTGACGATGGTATCGTTTCTACTTATTATCATGAAGATACGAAATAACTTTCGAAATCCTGTTATGACACTTTTTATATTTGTTTATCAAATTAGAATTAAATAAATTTTTTTTTTATTTAAATCGGTAATGTTATCTTAACTTTCATGTGTTAATTGGACGTTGATTTTGAGTGTACACCTTTTTTCGTAAAATGTATATTAAAAGAAGGACGTGTACTTATTTGAAAATTTTGATAAAGCGAAATGTTCACAGAATATTCATAGTATATTCGGTTTTCTGACAAAACCTATGAATTCGATAGTAGGTCAGCAGCTTGCTATATTTTGCATGTATCTACTTGCGTATACGCAGATTTATTTTGGCTATCCATAAACAGTAAGATTTTCTTTCTGCTTTGGGTTCCATTTCCCATGTCTTCTTTATTTATTAATTTTTTTAAATTACGCAAGATAATGCAATATATCTTTGAGATAAAATTAAATTAAATTCAAGAATGCAAGAATTAATATATAATAAAAATGTTAATTTAATATTCTACTTTTGAAATTTCGTATTCTTAGCAACAAAATTACAAGCCAAAGTAATTCAAAAATAATAATAAATATATATTCTTTTAATATTGGTTTTATGAAACCATTTAGGTCTTCCCGTTTTTTTTACACGTAATTTTTAAGTTTAGTTTAAGTTTTAATATTATAGTTTATTAGATTAAGCTTATCTTTTGTTATTCTTTCAAGATCGTAATTAAACACTTTATTTTAGTTCGTTCTATTATTAAATAAATAAATAAATATTTACACAATGATCGGAAAAAAACGTAGGTATATAAAGAAAATTTATTTCGCATCGACCTGCGTTGACAAACACTTGACTCGGACTAAAGGGAATTCATGTCGAATGGAATAGGTCTGCTGCTGCTGTTCCTGATCTTCTTCTCGGTGGCCGGTAATGTTCTGGTCATCGTAGCGATATGCACGGACCGGGCATTGCGGAGGATCGGCAACCTCTTCCTGGCCTCCCTCGCGGTGGCCGACCTCTTCGTCGGCTTCCTGGTGATGACCTTCGCCGGGGTGAACGACCTCCTCGGCTATTGGGTCTTCGGATCGGGCTTCTGCGACACCTGGGTCGCATTCGACGTCATGTGCAGCACTGCGTCCATACTCAACCTCTGCGCCATCTCCCTCGACCGTTACATACACATCAAGGATCCGCTCAGGTTCGTGCAATTAATCATCCTTCAGTTTATTGCGATCTTCACTTTAATTTTAATTTTTACTTGAATATGTGAGTAGAAAGGGTTAAATGTTTTCATGATGAATTGGACATTTTTTTCAATTATTTCAACTAAAAAATGTTTGTCGATGAGCTACTCCTGTCCAGTGTAAACTTCCAAATTCGATCAATAAATATATAAGAGAAAAATTTTATAACTGTGTCTGTACATATTTACAAATTTTTCAAAAAAATATTTCTCGTAGGATTATGAAAAGTAGGTCTTAAAAAAACAGTATGTCATAGCTTTTTTTTTTTTGAAAATTTGTTTATGTATAAAATTTAAAGAAAATATTGTTACCGATAAGTCACATCCCTAAGTATTTGTTTTAAATATAAGAAGAATGCCCTTAAACCACTAAGCTATTTTTCAAAAGTATAAAAGTCCTTGTTAGTCCTTGTTAATCAGAAAAAAGTAGATACATACAGTATTTCCATTTGTTTTCCCCGAAATAAATATATAGAAGCGCCTGTAATGGCCTTTTTTAAGTAGGTAAACTACATTCAAAATTTTATTTATTTATTTTTTTAAGTGAAGGTTACAAAAATTGAAAGTTCACAATAAATAATGAAAGTGAACTTTTTTTCTGTAGGTATGGAAGGTGGGTGACGAAAAGGATCGCTTGGGCTAGTATCTTGACGGTCTGGATGTTGGCCATTCTCATATCATTTTTACCTATCAGCCTCGGACTGCATAGGCCAAACGAACCGCCGGTAGAACATATTGTCGGCGATAAGGTAAAATCACATAAACTAAAATTATAAAAAATGAATGAACCCTCCCAGCATCATAAATTATTTACTTGTAAATAAAATATGAATCTGATTTAAACTGAACGACGAACTAATTTTACATGCAACTCATTAAAACTAAATATAAATAAATACTACAAAATAATCCATTACTTCCCAATCTCAAAAGATTAAAAGCAAGTTCAGCTTAACTTCTTAGCTTCTACTCGAAAATTTTCCAAGCTAAACGAAAATATCGGCAACTGCAGGCGATACCCCGAGCGCTGTCAACGTAAGCCGACAGTCAGTGCCAAAAAATTTCGCTCGTTGCACGATTAAAAAATTCGAATTGACTTAGAGTCCCGGGATCATTGCCGAATTTCGCCGTAATCACATTGTTTATTATCTCCGCGGGCAAAATTATCGAAGCCGGGGACAGAGCGGGAGGGGTAGGGAGAAGCGGTTCAACGAAAATCCCCGGTAGAGCGGGACGAGGACCAGCGTTACTCCGAAGTGGCAGGCTTCTAACTTGATTTGCAGGGCTTTCAAGCGTACAGAGGTTCGTGCCGCGCGAGCGAAAAGCTCGCGAAAACTTTGCCTGCTAATTACTTCGCGCGGAACTTGAGAGCTTGCTTATCTTGGATGTCGTTAACGGCGCAGGCGCTCTTCCTTCCGGGGGAGATATTTTGTTTCTTGCGCCAGGAGTATTGTTTACTGATGTAATGTAAAGCAAATTACCGACGGTGATTTGTTACTAACATTAGGAGACGTCGATATTATTTATTTTTTTAGTTGTAAAGTGAGGATTGCTTTTTGTTTTGCTACAGATTAAAATTATTAACATTATTATTGTATTTTTTTTTTTTCAAATGACATATTTTCAAATTCTGTTAGAGTACTAAATGAAAACAAAATTATTGAATTAAAAAAAATATTTCTTTAAGGATTTGACAAGCAAATTATATCTTTGAATTTATTAAACATTTTTTTGAAACTGAATTCATTTTGCAGTTGCAAATAAAGTAATCTTTACTGGGAAAACCTTTAAAGGAATATATTTGTTTTCAATGCATATTCTTGAAAATACGCGTAAATAAACTTGTGCTTTAGACAAACGATAAAAACGTAATGTTGCCAGTAGATAGATTACTACCGGCAATAATTTTAGTTAAAGAAATGAAAAATTTCGTGGTCTACACACTAACTTATACCTGCGAATTCTACGGTACCTTTCTGTAATATCCACGACAGAAGCGGTAATAAGTTGACTTTTTGCGTCACCTTTCACATACTGAAAGCACGTTATAGGTAAACTAATGTGATTTATTCCGAGAGTTAAAACGATATCCGAAGCAGAAGGATATATCCTCTATCCGCGGCACAAAGAGCGAAACGTGACTCCTTTTTAATAATACGCATCGCTCCGGCTTCTCTATAGGCTCCCAAGTACAAAGGAGCACCATATGAGCACGCGGACCATTAAAATGAAAAAGAATCCTGCATCAACGTGGTAGCGTTGCGCTCCTACTACCCGCGACTCCTCCTGATCCGCACATAAATGACTTCGTCGCTTTCGTATAAAAGGGAACTAAGACAGCAAACGATTGGTAAAAGCGTTAATTCGGAAGCTTCATTCTTAAAACCGACGTTGACTCAAAATCCGCAGTTTAGAAGCAGCGTAATGGAAAAAATTTAGTTTCTATCGTCATACTAAAAAGTTCTCACATTATCTTTTATATTAAACAAAAATTTGATTTATTGATGGTATAGAATGATACATCAATACACTGAGAAAAAAGTCAAAAGTAAATTTAACTATACACCCTAGTAAACCGGAATATAGTTAATTTTACCAGAA
>JAWWEN010026411.1:0-16900 GCA_035582955.1 Sycophila texana | reverse complement strand
CAAAATATAATGGATACATAAAAAAAAGTAAAAAAGAATGAGGGCATTTCGACTATCTTAACGGCCGGTACCCTTTTGAATTTGGAATGTAAAGTTCCCCTCTATACACTGCCAAAAGCGAAAATCATATTCGACAACAAAAACGAAACATCCCACGGAGTCACGCATCATCGCATTCAAAACGAGATGAACTCACGTAAAAAAAAAAAACAGTTTCCCCGAAAAAAAGAAAACGAAATAAAAACCTCGTCATCGTCACGAAAGGAAACATCCTGTCAAGACACCCAGCAACCGAACAAAATTTTTTGCTCTATTAATATACCTTGGAAAGAAGAAAACGTAATCCACTACCCCATCAATAATCTTATCTCCAGCGCGTTTTTACGGACTAAAGCACAGTAGTTGATGAACTCCCGAAAAAAAAAGAGCAACGTTCACCTCCTCGAAAGGCGTTCACCTCCGATCCGTCCCCGTCTGTCCGACGGCAGCAAAGAAAAAAAAAACGGTCGTCGCATTTTTCACGGGAGCCACGCGTATTCCTTCCTCCCGATCCGCGATCGTCTCCGATTTCTGAGCCTCTCCGGGGAGGCGTCGCGTCCGCATCCTGCGGGCGGATTCAGGGAGTGACACGTGCACGCGCTCCGCTCGCCTCGTTTCTCTCTCGCCTTTACAGGGAAACGAGAAAAGTTGCGCCCTATCCCCCATAGCAGCCGGAAAAAATTATCCTCGCGTGGGCGGGAATCGGGAAATCGCTCTGATGCTCCGTTAGTGCAAACTTCCCCCCATCGAATAAGTTTCCATTCTGCGAAGGCTTTGCTGAAAAAAAGTGACACACGTGGGCGTCACGAGCACCGACCGTTCATTTGCACTTTGTAAATATGCAACATTTTTTTTCTCGCAAAGGAAGACACGCGGCCCACGCCGCCCCCTGCCTTGCGACTCCTACGACTCGAGTCTGTTCTGGTCGGAAAATATACACCAATTGATCTTCTATCGTCGCCTCTAACGAAGAGAAGCACTACGTTACATTTCAAAAAATAACTGCTTTAATCTGCCAGTTTTAAAGCACTAGAGTAAAGTAAACACTTTCAGAGCCTGGTAAACTTGTGGTGTAATTCATGTGGTACCCCAACTTTATCAGGTTTCTGAAGTGTTTACTTTACTCTAGAGCTTTAAAAAAAGACAGATTAAAATAGTCCTTTTTTGAAACGTGCTTTTCGCCGTTAGAGGCGACGATATAGAGATGCGAATGTTTCGAGGCGCACTACGCTCGGAGAAAATATATTAATTTCATATCTGAACATAATTCTTCGATTGTTGGCATCAAAGAGCCGGGGGGTAGTGGGCGATAAACGTTGCGCGTCGCACTGCGCATCCGCGCCCACACCCACGCGCCTCCCCCCTCCACACACGGGTGCACATGGCGCACGTGCGCGCCGTAAGAGAGCTCATTTCCTTAATGCTCGACTCTCTCCTTCCTCTTCTCCCTTTTCCCTCCCTTACCCGCCCTCTCGCATCGGCCAACGGGTGCGCGCGCGCGCAGCTCGATTATCGAGATTAGGTGGCGCAGCAACTCGTTTTTATGTTTTTTCTTCCTTCCGATTGTTGTTTTGATTTGGAAGTCGAATGGGAATTGGAGGATATCGCGCCCGGGTATCGCTTGATTTGGTATTGAAATGTTCTCCGGGGAGAACAAAGGATATCCGGCGAGGTGGGCGCTGCTTCAGTTTTACTCGGGATGACTGCGCCTTAGGCTTCATATATTTTCACTAGTTTTTTTTTAAGGCGACAGTTAATGTCACGAGGATTTGCGCCCGTGCGAGTCGTGAACTGTTTATTGATATTTTCATAACGCCGCTCCTCGTATAGAGGCTCCATTTTTAATAGAAAAGTGAGGTTCTTTCAACAACGCACTTGTTTTGGGTTATTTTTATTTCAATAGAATTTTTCTTTCTTTATTGTATAATCAATTGTTTGATCAATTGGGCTTATTAAAGCTGAAATTACTTGAAAAAATTCGTCGCAGGTGGTAATTTTATTGCTTGCAAGTTTTATTTGTTTTAAACTTGTTAAACACGGACTAAGACAAATAAGGTGATATATATTATAAACTGTTAGAAATAGGTGAACTCTCAGTCGATAATTATGTATACAGATTCATTTAATTAAATGTAGAATAGAGCAATTTATTTAGAACTAGAATAATTATTATTTTTACAGTCAGTCTTTTTTTACTACAATGAACTAATTCGCATGAAATATGCTCTTGTTGAAATTCAATTAGCCATTTTTTTTAACGTGTAATATAATTAAAATCAATAAAGCTACATTTTTTCCAAAATAGCGGTCATTTTTTTTCTGGAGGAAAACGCTCAAGGAATTTATAGATTATGTTCTCAATGTTGTTTCACAATTATTTTTAATGAAGAAAAAACGCACGGCATGATCAACGAAAACAAAAAAAAAACTCCGAAGTGTAAAAAAACAGACGAACGAGATAGCTCCGTGTTAATTAAGAGAAAAAGTCGGCGCGTCCTTGAAATTAACGGCCGAAAAAAAAAAAATCTCGCGCCGTGCGTCCGTCATTCCCCATAATCACCTCGGAAAATCGGCGGTACGTGACCCCCCCGGCCGAAGGGGGGATGGCGCGGAGAGCGGCGCGTGCGGCGCATCCCGAATTGCTCTCGAAAAGTGAATTGCGCAACGCGGCTACTCGATCGCGTCCTCGCGAGCTGGAATAACGAAGCGGCTCCTTTGTCCGCTCTCGCCTCCCGAGAGCGACTTTCTCTCTTATACTCGGCGAAAGGGTCGATCGAGAGAGCGGGGCGCACGAGGCGAATTCTGCACGGTTTCGGCGCTCCTTTTTGCGGAGGCGGCGGAGGAGCCGAGGCAGATTAGACCGAGTACGAAGAGGCGCATTTCAAATATCGATTTTTCGGTTGGGAGAATCCACTTTTTTTTTCTTTTTTTTTTTGTGTCCCAATTTGTTGCTCGAGCTAAAAAAAAAAAGCTTGGGGGAGATTACGAAGTAAATATGTAAATCTTTTCAATGTAATAATAATTTAAATGTGAATTTTAATTTTAATAATGCCGTTAAAAAAAAAGTATGCAAAAGAAAATTAAATTTAAAAGAATTTATGTATGCATTTTTTAGAGTGGGAGGCAAAAGGTTGAACAAAAAAATGAGCATATTTCTTGGAAGAATTACAGTTTTTATTATAAAAATTATCGTAATTGGAGCGAATGTTTCTATAGGGAACTGTAATTTTCTCAAAATGACGGCAATGTTTTGTTTTTCATGCTTCAAGAATGTCTTCTAAGTTAAGAAAAATTTATATGAATTTTCCTACATTACTTTTCTCGGTGCGCCTGTTTTATTTAAGCGAAAAGTGCCCGTTTCTTACACTGACAGGACAAGGAGGTCGAGACCAAAAAAATTTAACTATGGTAGATATAACCGTGGATCTTTTTCCTAAGATAACGCGACGGAGCAAAAATTTTCACTTGCATGTATTAAACGCATTAAACGATCGTAGTTTAAGGCACTGCCACAGCGGAGGCGAGATTTTTTTGCCCATCGTACCGGGAAAAAGAGCCAATGTACATTTGGCCGGTGCTCTTTGGGGGGAACTGCGGAGCTTTTCGGTTTACGAGCCAGAGGGTGATATTGTAGAAGGAAATTCGTCGTTTTATTGCGCAGGGGGTTATGCGCTGAATTTTATTGCGTGGAAACTGCGGTCGATTTTCAACTCGCGTCTTCGTGTGCCAGTCAAGTCCGGCTTTTTGGACATGCGAGCCTCATACCCGACTCTCTCACTAATTCCAGCCGAATATTTTATTCACCCCAGTCCTCCGTTAAATTATTTACAAACACCTCCTCCCTTCAATTTTTACTGACCGTTGAGTCGACCGTGCGTCTAACTTGACGAGTTCGGCTCATGCCATTCCAATCTCTTAATTAATATCCGGAGGAAACAATTGAACTGCTTTTCCGAAGGACTTTTGAGAAACCTCCCCCCCGTAGTTCCTGACGAATTAATCGACTCTCCGCCGAAAATAGTCGAATGCATAATTCAGCGTGGAAGACTCGAATCGATAGAATGCTGAGAGGGGCGTCCCGCGGTGTCGCCCATAGCCCCGACAATTAAGACCCGCCGAAAATAGCCGATCGTAAAGAGAGAGAGAGAGAAAAAAAATGTTCTAAAAATGAAAAATATTTAATACGCGTCCGTCAGTCGTCGGGGACGCTTTAAAAGCAAGACATGAAAATCGCGCGTAACGAGTGTCCACTTAACTTTACGGCCGCCGCAATATTTTCCACAATAAAAGAGAGCGCGCCGCCGTTAAAGCGACGCTTCCGCCATCGGCGGTTAAATCGACTGGAAATCGCCGTAAAATTCGCAGTGCCTCTTCAGCGCGATCGCATTAATTGTGCTCAATCTCGCGCACTGACACTCCGAGCGTCATACTAAATCTCCGCTCCTATAATGTGTACATACATAAACACGCGAACGCACTCACATATCCTTACATTCACAGGTGTACGTGTGATACGAACGCTGCTCTCTCCCAGGGCCGCGCGATCCGTGACGGCAAAACTAATAATAATAAAAAAAAAAAAAAACAGAAGAAAATTCCGCGAAGTGAAAACACGGCCAGGTTTAATTCGCCGTGTATAATTTGTAAGGCGACCGAGGCGAAAACTTAAGGGGGCACCGCGGGATTGGCCCGGGTGCGCTCACATACATCTAAGTCGATGGGATTGCGCGCACTTTCCTTCTCCCTATGCCGCACGTGTCTGTATAGACACACACGAGAGTATCCCGCGACCGAAGGACTTTCACTCGCGAAGAATCGGCGGGGGAGGGGAAGCAGAAAGAGATACGATCTCGCCACCGCGTGCGACGCACGAGTACGACTTTTCTCGCCGTCTCTTTTAATGATGCACCGAGTGCTCCGCAATGTAAAATATATACGTGATCTCGCGATGATTTAGAATGCGATCGAGACGCGTAATTCCCTTCGGTAGCTACCGATTAGTTTTCGAAAGTTCGCCGCGGTAGCTTTGGCGGATCGCGCGCGCGCAACGAGAATGGCTTTCTAATGCGTGCGATAAAATGTGGAGTGGCGCACTTTTGCTCGCGCGAGCGCGAGGCATTAATTTCCTCGGGGTGAATTTGAAAGGAGGAAAAATTACTTTTACGCGATTTTAAACGGCAGCCGTCGCTTTGCGTATACTCCTCTCTCCCGCGGCGTGAGACGCGCGCGCGAAAAAGTTTTTACGATTTCCGATTGGCCGGTGCGCGGCATTGGGGTAAAAAAGGAAGTAAAAAGCGAAGGGAGGAGAATCACGGCGCAGCGCGCGCGCACACACGCGGAAAATCGAAACGCGAGGGTTAGGGACGCGCAACAGCGGGGAGGAATAAAAATTCCCGACGCGGCAGCAAAATTACCATCGGGGCATTAAAGCCAGCCGACGCTTTTTAAAGCGAGTTAATAATGCGCCGCGGAGTTCCTTCCCCGACGATTCAAAAAACGCGAAGAGGATGCTCCGGGAGTGGATGGGTGTAGGGGAGAAAAAGAAGCGAAAGGGAAAGAGGAAAGAGAGAGGACAGATCGGCCATTGTGTCGGCGTGAGCCTCTTAGAGAGGCCTAATCTGCGACGGGACGGAAAGTGCGGCTACCCGTTCGCTTTTTCTTTTATACGGCGATTACGCATTATTATTATAATCAGCGTCATTAACGAATTATCAATCTGCTCGTTCAGTTTTATTTTTTAGTCTTTTATTTCGGGCACTTCAGTGCCATTCTGAATCCATTTCGAACGTATTGATCGTTGGGTAAAATATTGAGATAGTATCTTAAGTACTGTAATTGTTTTTTAATGTAATTGGTCCATCACTTGTGCAATATTCTTTTTTTGTTCGTATAAAATGTGCCGGTAGAGTATTTTAAATTTCGCGCCCTAAATCGACAAAAAATTTAATGTACTATACTGAATATCTAATATTTTATAATCATTTTAGCAACTTTGAGAAATTGGACATTTAATAATGAGGTAATTAATGAAAATGGCTGATAAAATTACATTTAATCTTTTTTTTTTTAAACAAATCTCCATCATCGTTAAAAAATTATAAATTTTTTAAATCGGGTTCTTCACTGCCTACATAAAGACAAAAAATATCTAGTGGAAACGACCAATGAATTTTTTAATGAGAAAATAGAATCACAAATTTTTTACTGTAGCATTTTAATAAATATAATATACGTTGACCTCAAAGCATTTTAAACCCAAAAAAATGTATAAAACGAAGTGCACCTTTTTTTAGTTTAATTTTGCTGCAATAATTACAACAATATTTCTCTGCAATAAGCTCAACTGAAGTAATTCAACTATAAGTAGAAAAAAACATACTCAATAAATATATAATTATAGAGCATACACTTATTAGCATCACTCAAAGCAACCAAAGCGTAACAAAAAGAACCTTTTAAAAAAAAAGGAGTGTAGCTACACTCAATTACACTTTTCCACATCGCATAAATTAATTACATATGTAAATCGCAATCTGCAGTATCACGAATCCACGTCTATATAATACTCGGATATTCCCGACTCACGAGGGCCGCTATGTGCCGCTACTCACTTCGCTCTGCCGCACATACCCGTCATCTTTCCCACTGCACTCCCGCGGGCAAAAAACGTGAAATTTCACCTTTCTCGCGAGAACGAGAGGAGGAGGAGGTGGCGGCGGCGGCGGTGCAAGGCTCTCGGGGCGCTCGACAAAACTCGAGGCTACATTGTCGGGCGCATCCTTCTTATCTCTAACTAGCGGCCGGCGCGCCGTTGGCATAAATAAAGGCGTCGATTCACATTTAAATTCAGCCGCGCGCGCGGCTTTCTTCTCCCGAGGCCGACCCCTAACGAGCCCCATTCCCATCTTAATATTCCGATAAGTCGTCCTTCCAGTTTCTCGCGCGAAACGCACAACGCGCTATTACTCGCCCCGCGCCGCGCATACGCGTACCCATACTCGCTCGCCTTCTTCTTCTCCTTCATCCTCCCGTTTTATCTTCTTCCCTTTTTTTTAGGACTCTTTGCCGGGCTTCTTTCTCTTTTTTATTTTTTTCTTTTAGTGAGGGGGAAAGGCTCGAATAAGCGCGTGAGGGAAAACACTCCCGGCAGCAAAGTGCTCGCACGGCTCGCAGGGAGTTTTATGCAAATGGGCGTTTCTTGCCGCGCGATTTTCCAATGATCTTGTTACGCTCCGTGTCGAGCGTGTACCTTTTTGTTATCCTGAATTTGCGATCAGGCCGCTCCAACCGCACTGAATTGAATTAAATATCGATCTCAATTTAAGCGAGCGCATAAGATTTAAGCTCGTTAAATTTCGCTCTTTCGTTCGTTCCTTCGTTTACTTTGTACAAACAACATTTGTTTTTTACTTGAATATATACAAACGAAATGTTTTTGCCGCTTCTAAATTATCGCCATACTAAAAATAAAACGATACGCGTAAAAAAAAAAAAATTAGAACAATGTCGTATCCTACAAAGATGTGCAAATAAAATAAAACTTGAGAAATAATTGCGACATTTATTTTTTTATTATCGTTTGCCGAGGGCGAAGCTTAAGTCGAAAGTATCTTCGTGAAAAAGCAATAGTACCGGTGCAGCAGAGAAGAACAATACCAAAAATTAATTATACCACCGTCGGAATAATATTTCCCGTCGATCGATAGTCGTGTACAGCGTGTCGGACAGCTCCTCTCCGCTCGCACTAACGGAGCGCGGCGCGCTCGTCCTCCTCGTAAAAGAAGAGCCTGCATAAAAGAGAGGAGCTTCGGCGTCGATGCCATTTCGCGCGGACGAGGGGTAAAAAAAAAGTATTATTAAATTTTTTTTACGCTTTAATTACGAGCTCTCGTTCTGTAACAAAGCTGACGCGCGCAAGGCTCTCCTGCTCTTTTATCGGCGTTTTTTCGCGCGATCGTACACTCTCCGGGCGGAAGTCCCAGGCCGCCCGAAAAATGTTATTAAAAAACTTTCCGTCTTTTTCTTGCGCGCGTACAGGTATATATGGGCGCTTTTTCCGGCGGAAAGCCTATCGATCGCCGCTGCGAAAGGAGCTTTTTCGCGCGTTCTCTCGGTCAACCTCGACAGGACTCAGCAGCGCGAACGCCGGGGGTGGGCTGAAAGGTCACGGGTGGAAAATCGCTTTCATCGCGACTGAAACAATTTCACGTTCCAGATTTCCCGCGCAGGATAAACCCGCGCAGCTTCTCTTTCTCCTGAAGCTTTTGCTTCCGAGTTTTCGGACGCGAGTTAAAGCGAGTGATGCGGGGTTGTTTAGCTGCAGCTCCACGCGCCGCGGTAATGATCGCGCATTAGCCATAAATTGCTGACAATTTGTTTTATAGCTCGTTGGGTCACGGTGACAACATTTACGGACGTTCATAATGCTTCCCTCGATGTCTAAGTTGATTAAAAAGCGGGTGTGTATTAAATCGGGTTAGGGCGGCCGAGGTGGAAATGCGTCCTACTTTTTCTGCAATTATTACGTGCTTAAAGTCAAAGTAGCTTTTGACTGCGCCGCGATCTTGGCGTGGCTTTTTTTTCCGAGGAAAAGGCATATAGCATACGCCAGCAAATGAAAATAAATTGCCTCAGTGCCGCGCGAAACATCAAAGCGACCCTTGCCAAGGCTTATAAACTGGTAACGCAATTGGGTTGTTTACATGAAAAATTCCATTAGGGTCGTGGGATGGAATGTCTAGAAATAATCGACAAGTGTATTTTTTCCTTTTTTCAATTCAATGTTTGTCAGCACAAGATATCGAGTTAAAATACATAGTACGTAATCGTAATATCACGCGCAATTTCAAAAATCGATATCATTTTTAATAAATATTGAAATGGGAGAAGGGAAGAATGCGTTTCGAACTTTTTTAATTTTTTATCAGAGGATGAACTAACAATTGTTCATGATTTTTTCTTTCTAAAGAATTAAAAAAGGCACTTTAATTAGTATCCCTACGGAGTTTTGAAATATTGTAGAAGTAATAACAATAAACCTTAATTAATGTTTATCGCCGTTGGAGTAAAACACCCACACATGAAACTGTGCGCAGAGTAATTCGTTTTAATCAAATTTGATGGATAATTAATGAGGCAGGAAACAATTTCTTTAGAATGGAATGAAATTACTAATAAAAGCGTAGAAGTGAGAGCACTCCATGAATTATAATTGTATGATGGTTATTTGTCATTTAACAATTCAAAGTGAATGTATGCATTAGCTATCATTTCATCTCTTTTCTAAAATAGTAAATTTTATTGGTTCCAAGAAATAATGCAATTGGTATTGTTACTGTCGAATAATCGCGTATAAGTTAATTTTGTTAAACTAATAAAGTTTAATTGTTCACCCGTTTGGATAATAAATTTTCAACATTCATGTGAGTATGATTAATTTTCAAAGTTAGCTACATATGATTGAAGCGCTATCAATACCAATTTATTGAAAAATTAATTAAGTGCACCTAAAGTATTATTAACGGAAATTATAATTCTGTCAGTTTTTGGCAAACAAACAAAAAAATTTTTATTTCTACTTCTTTTCGTGATGCTGGTTTAGAGCCTTAATAATAGTTGGCAAGAATCTCCAATTAGTAAATATAAAAATTAATTTACTTGTAACTTCTAAATTTCAAAATACTTTCAATTGATAATAAATTACTATTTGCGAATATTCAGCAAATATTTGAAATTTGTTGTGAAAAAAAAACTGAAAAGAGCTTTTCTTCTAATTACAAAAAAAATTTAGTTTCTTTTTTCTTAAACTTTCGTAGTATTATTTGTTACAAAAGTTTTATTGGATGAATGAACCCACGACTCAAGATGAAAATTTCCACTTTGCACTTTATGAAAAAAACTTCATCCTTTTATATATTTCTCGCTCCAGATAATCCGATTCATCTGCGGAAATTTCGCCAAAATTCCGCCACCGCTAGATCTAGTCCCTTGACATTAATTAGGCAAGAAGAGCGAGCTGGCGCGCGCAATTTGAAATCGCGCTTGTGCGCAAGGCGAGTGTCAACGCTCGGCTAATGAGCTCCAAAGAGGGGTGGAGGGGGAGGGGCAAAGTCGCGTACTTTGTGCGAAGGGCTGATAAGCGGAATAAGGACTTTTTATTCTAACGACGGTCGCAATTAACTCGGTCTACTCGGAAGACGAGTTTTTTTTTATCGCTCGCTCAACTCCTCGGATGATGACTTGGACGCGCGCTGAGCGCAGCGGTTGTAGGATCCTCGATCCTTTCCTCGGCTTTACGCGCTCAAGCGACTCATTGGCATCGACTTGATTGGCCGGTCGCTCAGGATTGAATTTCAGCGCCGGTGCGAACAGTGCCGCTCGGTCGCAATGGATACTTTATGTGAACGTTTGATTAGGCGTTGAGAAAACTTCATTCTCTTGTAATGTGTTTTTTACGATCGATAAAGAGAAGCTTTAAGGTTGTACTGGATTACGTAGCACGTTGCAAATGTTAATTTTCATAGGAAAATTGTTGATTTTCAAATTTAATTGAATAAATTGACGATAGATTGAAATCTACAACATTGAAGTGAATAATTTAAGCTGCGTATGAAAAAATGAAATAAAAAAATTGTTTGCTGTTAATTATTGCGTAATTTATCGCAGGAGATTTTTACCACGTACAGCATAATATGGCACTGTTAGTTTGAATTTTGTATGGGTTCATTAAACGGAATCCCGTTAAAATGAAAACAGCAATTGTAAAGGTATAAAAGTTTTTGAACTTTTGCCCTGCAGGAAACCATCTATTTTTCTCTTAACGATGGAACGAATTTTTCCGTACTTTTAGCTCGCGTAATGACCAATTTGGAAAAAATATTCATTAAATGGCAAAAATACCGGATAAATTTTTGCTTTGACGAGAGGAAATTAACCGAACGATTTTCCACAGGGTGATAACGCCTGTCCTATCAGTGCAATCTTAAAAATGTCTTTGTTGACAAAATTGCATTGTTAAGCTTATCTCGAGGAAAGGCTCTACTACGAGAGTTAAAAAAACAGGCGTATACTGTACAGTATCCCTGACTGGAGCACAATTAAAATCAAGCGCGTCGGTGCGGCTAATAGAACGGACCGAAGCCGATATTGATAATAACGCCGGGTGAACGGGCACGCGCGTGTGTTTTAACCTTACACCGCATAATGCCATTCGGGCCTTTTCAGCTCATTCACACTTGTTTCCCATTATCCGCGCGCACTTTGCTTTTCGCTGAGCGCGAGGCCGAGATCCTTTTGTTCCGGGCTTGCGGCATTCCCACCGCTAGATTACTCGCAGGAGCTACGTAAATGATAAATAGGATTAAAAACAGTTGGTTACGCTTAGAGTGATTAGGCGCTATAAGACCGCTTCCCTTTTCTGATTAATAAATTACAGAAGTGATTCATTTCCGTATGGTTATATCACATTTAAACAAAAAAAAATAGGTAGTTAAAAAAATGAGGTAAGAAGAATTATACATAAGACATGCACGAAAATGACGAAGATAATTATTAATAATTGATAAAAAAAAATTTAAGTATTTTACAAGTAAAATATTCTACCCTCTAAATTGAATCCAGTGAAATCCCACTGAATTTCAAAGCAGTGACATACTTTTCACTGAAAAACAGTGAAATTTGACTGTTTTTCAGTCAAAAGTATGTCACTGCTCTGAAATTCAGTGGGATTTCACTGGATTAAATTTAGAGAGTAGTTTCAGAATTGACACATATAACTAAAAATACATAAAACATAAAAAATTTTCTCGAGCTAGTCTTCCAGTATTTTTAATGAAGCATATAAGCTCAAACTCAAATACAATTAGATCAGTGGTCGAATGCAAATTAGGAATACCAACGAGAACGAAGAAAATAAGGCTCCTTCGCCAAATGAGATAACTTCATTTCGCAGTAATCGAATCATTTCAATGATCCCTCAGCGAGCATCCAGCAAACGTCAATTTGCTCGTCATTAATAAGTAATGAGCTTTGTGCAGCGGCATCATCAACCGCGACCTCCTTAAAAATCGCAGCGCAGCCTCGCGACCTCGGGCACGGATAATGCCTCCGATCAAAATACTTCTCTCCGCCGGCGATCGACCCCCTCTCCCCCCTCATAAATTCCCATCAATCCCCCTTTCATCCACCTGTCATCATCTCTCCCGTCCATCCTCATTAGCCCCGCGGGAGGGGGGCAGAGTCCGCCGCGGGCTCGCGCGTTACGTACGTACCCCATTCCACCCGCGCCGTAATAATATCCGCGGTCCGCGAACCGCAAACTTCGAGGAAGGAAGAATGAAAAAAAAAAAAAAAGTATGGAGGCGAAGAGCATCGCGCGGGTGAAAGATCGTTGTACCGGAAGACACGCTTCGCGCGCTCGCGCGCAAATTCCGCTGGAAATTGAAATTCCCCCCGCCAGCTTCTCCGCGTTCGGATATGGGGGCGGCGCGGGCGTAGCTATACGCGATGCGCGCCGCTGAAGAATTACCTTGTTGTTTTAGTCATCGGGAGGGCAACGCGCAGCTTCGGCGAATAGGCTCTCGCCGCGGTGGATGAACTCGGGTGATTGTGCATTTTTTGCTTTTTTTTTTAGCAGACTCGTGAGACTTCTTAATGTAATTAGTTATTCTCGTTGCGCATTCTGCGGCCGACAATTTTTTTTTTGTATGTATAGATTTTTCAATTTCAGACGTATAGTTCTGATTTTTAGAATATTGATTTTGATAGACGCTTATTGGTAACATCATGCTTTGGAAATAATAAATTTGAGCCGAACTATATTAGTATTGTTTTCATCCCTTTTTCTGTAATATTAAAACTATATTTTCAAATTTCGCGCTCCTAATGTTTCCTATACCCTATGCGTGCAAAAAGAAAAAGGAGATCGTAATCGTAAAAATGATATTTATTTTTATTATTGTTACTGATAATAAGATTACATTATACGTATAATCAAACGGACTTAGGATCAAAATATCGAACGAATAAAAAATGCAGAATGTTTTCGGTATTTGTCGTCTAGTAAATAGTCAATTAATGAAATTTGCATGAAAAATGGTTTTATCGATGAAAGAAAAAAAAATAGGATATTCTCTGGGACATTTAAAATTTAATAATAATAGTTATCAGTTATTTTAACAACGCAATAAAAATAAAACGACCATTAGATTTAATGATGCAAAAAGCGTCTGTTTTCGTTTCAGCAAAAACTCCGTATTTTGTTTACAATCATCTCTATAAAATGTTCCGTCGCTAGATTCTCTAACAGGTTGGAAAAGGATAAACAAAGCAAAAAAACTCCGCCTCAAAGAGTTTGAAGATGCCGTTGGCTTTTGATGATATTTTAATGAGTTCGCTGGGGGGGAAAAAAAAACTCGGGCAATCACAAAAACGAGAGCATCATTTTCTTCTCGTAGTTTTCCTCGTTGAATTTGCCTTTCTTTTTCGACAAATGTCGAGAGTAACGAGCTGCGTTATTTACTTACCTCTCATTTTCTCGAAAAATAATTTGCGAACTTTATTTCGCCGCGACAGTAGAACGTATACCGCCAGCGTCTCAATAACATAGACTGCCAAGGTTTTTCGACGCTTTCATTAAATTATAAGTAAAAAAAAAAAAAAGAAGAAGACAAAATAAAGAGAACAGGAAAAGAAACAGGTTAAGCTGCACGAGGACGCAAAAGAATTCCAATTTACATGTACCAAAAGATATTAGCAACCTTTGCAAGCCCTTCCAGCGCGCACCGAGAAGTATAAAGCTTTCTTTAATTAAAATTTCCTCGCAGCGGCGCCATGTGCTCGCTCGGCCTTCTTTTAATTTTCTAAAGCACTTTATTAAACTCGTATTAAACTTTATTAAATTAAAACGTCCAAATGAAGCTCGCTAATCGCGCCAGACGCACGAGATTTTACGCAACAAACTAAAAGAAAAAAAAGTCTGAAATACACGACAAAAAAAAAAATGGCTTACTCTCACGAACATTGTCCGACCTTCTTAAAGCACACAGCTGAGAGGCGTACGGGCAAACAAAGCGGCGAACAATTCGCGACCTACTGAGAGTCGGTGAATCCGCGTGCCGGCCGCTCTATGAAGATCCGAAAAATCCCGGGGAAGAAAAAAAAAGGCTGATTTATTCAGGCGCACGCCTCGCGTGAGAGCAGTCCGCGCGTGCACACTCATACCGTTTCATCGCCGGCCGATGTGCAGCACAGCGGCGGCGGTGGCCACTTTAACCGTCGCCACCTCCTCCTCGGCCTTTGCGAGCATCTCCGCTACTATGCTCTCCTCCCCCCTTTTCCCGCGGCCTTCTTCAGATTTCCGCTCGCACGTGCACTTTGCAGAGTCGTCTTCACGTTACTCTCGTTGCAAGATTTCGCTGCGGAATTCGCGGAGACAGTGCGCATCCGGGAGCCATCGAAGTTGATCGAAGTAATGGAGGGAATGGAAGGTCCGATGTTTTTTTATCGGGTTTATAGGGGATATTGGGGCGTGGGAAAATTTACGAGCGCGATTTCTGTTATTGAAAGTGAATTGAAGTTTCTGTAGTGGTCAGATTAGGAGCTACTATGGCTGTAATTTATGATTTCGAATTTGAGATTAGGTGAGGTGGGCTGTTTATATTTACCGTGAATACGAATTATTGTTGAAAAAGAAAGAAATTTTAGAAATCTGTGTAGAGAGTCAGTGGGACTTTATTTTCATTTTAAAGTTGGCATGGGGGACTTGTTGAATTAAAGTCTACTTTTACACGAGATATTTCCATAATAAAAACTTCCAAATTTCGTTTCTTTTTGAGCGATGTAAAGAAAGTTATGCAAGAGTGGTGTAAAAGTCACGATACGCTTATAACTTTTTTTTACCTTTTTTTTTTCTTTATTTCTTCTTCTTCCCGCGACGCGGTGACTTGGCAAAAAAAAACGGAAAGGAAAAGTATGTTTCCATTTGGAAAAAGAAAAGAAACGGCAGAGTGAATCGTAGGGCAAATATAAAATGTAAATGGGAAATAAGGAAAATGTCGAAAACAAAAGAATTTTCTTTTATTTTTTGGGGGAAAAAGAATGAACGCGGTAAAATCCAAAGGCAAAACTAGATTTTCGCTGTATCAGCTGCTCTAAGTAATACCGTTCGCGAAAAACGGTAAACATTTCGACTCTCACGCAAAAAAAAAAATACTCAATTCGAGTGAGAGTAGAGTAGACTAGGGGAAAGTTCTCTTTCTATTGACTCCCATGGAATTTTACAGTGCAATAATGTTTTATTGAGACAATAAAAATTAAATTTAAAAAAATATTTTTTTCTCGACTCGTCTGAGAAATTTTATGAAAAAATAATAAAAAAAAGAAACTTTAGAATTTGATTTTAATTAACTAAATGGAAGTATAATAAAGTCAATAATAAAGTTTTACTGAGGGAGGTAAATGTTTGAACCGTACAAACTCACATTAACTATGATCGTATACATAATTAAAGAATGACTTCTGCGTTTGCAGATGTTTTTCGCGCAAAATTAATTCAAGAAAAGGTTTTGCAAACTTAAGTTTATACAGGCTCGTTTTATTAGGCGTGATTAATTAAAAAAAAAACGTTTAAAGGGATCATTAAACGAACTTTTTTTAGGGCCGCTTGCAATTTCAAAATTATTTTTCATATCAATGGTCTGGAAGTTCAAAGCAAACTTCAACTTCGTCAATTACTTTAGGAAGCCCACGGCCGTATTCCCATAGTAGAAATCAAAAATCACCTATAACGGTCCATAGCGCAGGCGACTCAACCCGTCATTTAATTCGCCGACTTTTCAATCTCGCCGGGCGAAACAAATCCCATGGCACATTTTCACCGACTCGCACGAAACTTTGTAGTTGCGGTGTGGTACTGCGAGTGCCGTTAAAAATTTCACAGGGAACGTAGAGAAAGAGAGGCCAAGTTAAAACAGCGGGAGTACGTATATATACGGGGATCAGCTAAGCCGGCGCTGCTGCGCGCGGGAGAAAAGAGCAGGATTTGCGGGGGCCACAAAGACGAGCGAGGCACAAAGGTACGGCCGGGAAAATTCTTTAGCGTCCGGTTAATCTTCCTCGACGAAAATTCAACGGGCCAGCCGACGAACTCCCCAGGTACGCTCTTAGCGGGAGCTCGATTTGGTCTTCCACTCTCGGGTTCCCCGCGGCCAATTCTCTCTCTCTCTCTCTCTCTTTCTCTAACTGCCTGTCCCTCTCGCTCGCTCGTTTCGCTCACCCGCGCTCTTGTCCGTCTCAATTAAGATCGACACGGCCTATTGATTTCTTGGGCTCCTTTTTCTCCGCCCCCTTGACGTACAGGCTCGCAGACGATGAAAAGAGGCCTCGAGAAGGTCGGTGGGAAAATTTATTCCGCGCGCCTTGATTTCGACCTCTGTCGAGATTTATGGGATTAGCGCGCGAGTGTGTGTATTTTCGGCTGGGTTTAACTAACCCAATTAGTTTTTACCGATTCGCTTCTATAATTGAATTGATACGTTTATTTAATTAAACGCCGGTTTTTTTTAAATGAATTTGGAGTACAGTTTATTGAACGCAACCGCAAAATTGAATGTGCGAAAATTCACTCGAGTAAGGAAGGGATTGCGTGGTCTGCGCGTCAAAAGTTTTACATTTATTATTATACAAAAAGAAGATGTTTGGTGTTAAGAGCATGATGTCAAAGTCATCTATAGGGATTTGTTTTTCCGGCATTGACATTTTCTTACACTGAGAAAAAATTTTAGTTAGTTTAACAAAATTTTCACTGTTAAATACATCCAATAGAAAAAGCTGTAGTTTTGACAGCGCCACTGTTGATTGGAAA
>JAWWEN010026381.1:0-16913 GCA_035582955.1 Sycophila texana | reverse complement strand
TCGAAGAACAATTTAAAAATTTTCATGCGACGTTGCAAATATTTTAATTGTTCTTCGAGTTTCAATTCGAGGCGAGTGTATATTGAATAATCATAAATAATAAAATATATAAATAATTCATAAATATAAAATATACTTAATGATCATATAAATAATTAAAATTAAATATTTATTTAATTTTTATTTAATAATATTTATTAAACTATTTTTTGTTTAATACTAGAAAGAATATGAAAACGGTACAAAATAAACTTAAGATTTGCTTTATATTGCACATATCCTATGGGGTAGAAAGTATGCAACATATTATTGGATTATGCAGGAATAAAGTATATATATAAGGAAAATATACAGAAGGAATTAAATGCAATTTTCTTCTCACCTTTCATAATGGGCAAAAAATAACTAGAATATAATCAATTAAAGATTAGTTGGGAATAAGAATACATAATAATAAGTTTTATTTGAGGCATTATTATCATAAGGTACCAAGATCGAATCTATATAACAATAAAAATCGACGGAAAATGTACATTCTATTTACTTTATCCTCAATAAAAAAAAGAAATAAATTTACAAATTAAATAAATCAATTTAAGATTTCATTCTAAAGTTTTTAACTAAACATTCCTTTAATAAATTGAAACAAAAATTTACTACAGTTTTAAAACTCGTGTATTTTCACGTGTATAGTCAGTTTAAATAAAAATAATGTATTCAATTAAAAATTTATTTGCTAAAAAATTGGTATATAATTTTGAAGTAATTATTATTGCATTTATAGAATGTCAAAGAATCTACTAGAATTAAATTTCTTAATTCGATATATCACTTGCGCATATGCAAATAATAGACATACGTACATGCTCAGAAACTAACTTAATAAATAAAGATTTCTGTTAATATGTTTTTTATAACGCCATTTTTCGCCCTTCAATTGAAATATCAACTGCTCTGCGTGCTGCTCTTAACCTTTTACCATCGATAAAGTTTTTCATATGGCGTTCAAAACGATTCATTTGTTTTTTAGTGGTCTGAAAATTTTCAATCATTGTTAAAATAATTCCTTTTAATCACATTCTATAAATTAAAAGATATATTGCACCTGGGCGCAATAATAATAACAAAAAAGAAGGATCGACGTAAGTCATTAAATAGCAAAAAAAAAAAAAAACATACCCGACTAATATCTGTATCACTTTTCCATTCTGGTCGAACTATATAATCTTTATTTGAAGGTCTTGGAACTCTTGCTCGTGCTACCCAACCTGGATCACCAGGACGCAGGGGCCTGAAAAACATAATTATATTTAATATACTATTATATTTCGGTACATTACAATGTTTTTTCTTTGTGCAACCATCTTACTTTGCATCTCCTTTCAAAGCTCTGTTTATATCTTGAGATTTTTGATTAGACATTTCTTCTTGCGTTTTACGTTTCTTAACTGGAGTCTGTTCTAAATCACGTTGCATTCTCTCCTCTTTTGAAAGTGCTTTAAAGTCAGCTGACAAGTTAAAAATGGGTCTAGCCCATTCATTGATCAGCTTACCAGCTTTTTCCTTGTTTTCTTTGGTTTCCTTTGGATGTTTATATAAATACATAACAGCTTTGCCAATACCTGATTGTTTTAATGATGATGGATCAGCACGTGGAAACTGTAATTTTTATTTTTTGTTAAATTATGTCATGTTAAATTATGTCATGTTAATTATGTTAAAATACAACAATAAACTAATTATGAAACTGTAAGCACTCACCTCAATCAATAATTTTAGAATAGAATCTCTAATTTTTAATGAAGGAAGCGATCGATCTGGCATTGGTGATAGCCAATCTGTAAGTACTGAGAGAACATTATGTTCTAAGAACGCTAGCTGTAAATCATGTTTCTTTAATTGTGATAATACTTTAGGTAACATAGCTATTTTATTTTTTGCAGGTTTGTTAAGTTCATTCAATTTTCTATCTTCCTCATAAGCAATTTTCATATCTGCTAATAATTGAGCTATAATATCATCATTGTCATTAATAATATCAATATCCTTTCGTTTACGTCTTCGAGATTGTTCTTCTTTCTTTTTGGCCAACATTCGATCGAAATCAGACATTGTATCATCACTGCAAAATAAGTACATTTCATCATTTGCTCCATGATTAAAAAGAATGTAATTCTATGGTGATATAAAACAATTATTTGTGTAAATTAATTTAATTTATTTATTAGCAATTGCTTACTGTACAGTCTTCATTTAGTAGTAATGGTAAAAATGAATTACAGACTTATTTTGTATATCACTTTTTTATAACAACAAGAATAATTATAAAAATATTTTATGTACTCACTAAGCACTAGAAGGTTCCACTTTATCATCATCAGAATCGTCAGAATCGGCAGCTTGTTCACGTTTTTTATCTTCTTGTCCTTCACCTTCAACCGCAGTATCTTTCTCATCCTTTTTAATTTCTGAATCACTTTCCGAATCAGAAAATCTACGTGCTTTCTTTTTGGAGCTTCCACCTTGTTCATCTTCATTCTCTGAATCAGAATGTATGACGTTGATCCTTTTACCAGAAGTTCTGCTACTGGCTCTAGAGGCATTTGAATTCCTAGAACTAGATCTAGATCTGTGTACAGACCGAGATTTCGATCGAGAGCGAGACTTTGATCTTGATCGTGATCTGGAACGTTGTTTTGATACTGATCGTGACCTTGATCTTGATCCAGATTTCTGCCTTTTGGCCGACGAACGAGATCTTGAACGGGACTTTGATTTTGATCTAGATCTAGAACGGGACTTTGACTTTGATCTAGATCTAGATCTTGATTTTGAACTTGCATTTGATCTTGACCTAGATCTTGATCTAGACCTTGATTTAGATTTTGATCTTGACCTTGATCTTGATTTTGAAGTTGATCTAATTTTAGATGGGGAACCGGATTTAGACCTCGACCTGGATCTAGACCTTGACTTAGATCTAGACAGGGATCTTGATTTAGATCTTGACCTTGATTTAGATCTCGATCCTGATTTAGATCTAGATCTTGACCTGGATTTAGATCTAGACCTCGATTTTGATCGAGAGCCTGATTTGGATCTCGATCTCGATTTTGACCTCGATCGAGATTTCGATCTCGATGCTGATTTAGAACGTGATCTTGATTTTGATCGAGACCCAGATTTAGATCTTGACCTGGATTTAGAACGGGATCTTGATTTTGATCTAGATCCTGACTTCGATCTTGATCTTGATTTAGCAACCGAAGGTGATCGCGATCTTGATTTAGCAACCGAAGGCGATCGTGATCTTGATTTCGCAGCCGAAGGCGATCGAGATCTTGATTTCGCAAGCGAAGGGGATCGTGATCTTGATTTCGCAGGCGAAGGGGATCGTGATCGTGATTTTGCAGCCGAAGGCGATCGTGATCTTGATTTCGCAGGCGAAGGCGACCGTGATCTTGATTTCGCAGGCGAAGGTGATCGTGATCTTGATTTCGCAGGCGAAGGTGATCGTGATCTTGATTTTGCTGCTGAAGGCGATCGTGATCTTGATTTTGCTGCTGAAGGCGATCGTGATCTTGATTTTGCAGCAGATGCCGATCGTGATCTAGATCTAGATTTTGATTTTGCAGGAGAAACTGATCGAGACCTTGATCTTGACTTCGATTTTGCAGCCGAGGCTGATCTAGATCTAGAACGTGATTTCGATTTATGCCTCGATCTTGATCGAGATCGTGATTTAGATACTGATCTAGATCGACTTTTTTTACTTCTATTAGATAACTGAGAGCTCCTTGATCGAGATCTGGATCGTGAACTCTCCTTTGACCTTGACCGGGCAGATCTCTTGGAATCATTTGAAGCTGATCTTGAGCGAGAACTTGATCTTGAACTTTTACGATTTAAAATTTTAGTTTCGTTAGTAGGAGATGGTGATTTAGACTTTCTTGAACCTGATCTTGATCTAGATTGCATTATTCTACTAGGACTTGATTTAGACTTTTCAGAACTTAATTGTTCATTATCACAATCCATATCTACATTTGAATTTAATGACTCGTTACCATTATTAAATACATCAACTTTTGAATCTGTGGAAGACCTGGCAGTAAAAAAATTTAACAATATATTTTATGTTGACAGTTACAATAAAATGTATAGACATTTAAATAAATAAAATAACAAATATCTGTAGCACAAACAGGTTTTCCTGTATTCTTTCTTTTAGTAAAATTTAATATTAAAATGTATTGAACTCACGTCATTAAATCTGTCATCTTGTCTTCATTTTCATCAATTTTCACAGAATCATTTGTTATCGATGTCGAACCATCAGTATCATCTGAAAATATTAAATAATTATCTTATATTTTAAAATTCTTTTTCTATCTATTCATGACAGGTTTTAATTAACCATTTACTGTAAGTATTATTTGAATTATTTTAATATCAATATTTAACAAAATTTCATAGATTATCAAGATTACACAATGAAGTTCTTACTATGGTGATCATTAAATCATTAAATAGTTCTAATTGTAATAAAAGTTTTAAAAAATAATATAATACTAAATAAAATTCTGTATTATTTTCATATAAGCATATTACAATAATGAAGAAGTAGGAATAAATTTGCATTTACTAATGATATTCTTTAAAATAACCTATAATGTAAGTGTACAAGTTTGGTTAATATTAATTAAAGATCGCTAACCTTACATTTTGACTTATAAAAAAGTAGCTATAATATATGGTACATAAAAGACTGAGCTTTAAATTACCAGTACTTTTATTAATTGTATTCTTATAAATTACCTTCTATAAGATACCAAATAATTTTTACTTTTTAACATATTGGCAATATGCGATTTAGTAGCCTTTAGAAATTATAATTTTCTTTAAGACCACAGGCATTAGTGAACATGCGTAATAAAAAAATTGAATTTTTTCCTTTCACTGATTTGGATATATTTATTAGTAATAAAGGGTTGAAAGGAAAAATATTGATACAATTTTTTTTAAATATAATATATATTTTCAATCTGTACTTCTTATATTATATTTTATTGTCATACCTATATCCATAATTCTCGATGGTTTTCGATAGTAGTATACTTATTTTAATAACTTCTATTTCTATTTTTGTAGAATGAAATTAACATTAATTCTCTCCTTTCCGTTATTACTTGTTTATACTCATTCCTTACAAAGCGTTGCTGCGTTAAGCCAGTTAACGTGTATACAGGTATTGGTATAGTAAAAGAAGAAACAAGAAAAAGGATTTCTTAGTTTCAGCAGAGAATCAGAGATGTAGGTTTCAGTTCATACTTTCAGAACCGTGCAGAAAATGGAATAGGAACATGCAACATTTATATAAACATATGTCAAAATATTAATTAGTAACTTAGTAGTAATTACTTGATCTCTGATAACATATTATATTAATCAGTTAAATATTTTGCCTGCAATTGAACAACAAATACTGTTCAAAAGTATATACTTTTCAAGGATGTTTGTCCGAAACTTAATGCGTTTCGCAATTTACTTATTGTAGGTAAGCCCTAGTGACATACTCCCCTATATAAAAGCTTGTCGCTTGGGTGCGGCCATATCTTCTTTTAAAAATGGCGTTAAAGCTATAGTATTAAACTTTCTTATTGGTGCTCTATAGGAGGCGTAGTCGCATACTTGTGAATATAGCGTATAAGTTTTGGAGAAGAACAACACTGCGTCCTGTTAAAAAATATTAATAGAATATAAATAATTAGTAAATCAGTAAATGGCAATCATTATATAGTACCTTAATATAAATCTACATATATACGCACTTCAGTTTTACACAACGTAATTTAACGTCGAATATAAATAATTTAGAAATTCTATTTACTATACATATAATGTTTGATAAATGTTAGAGTTGTCTATTTAGATTTATTTATTACCTATATGCAAGTATATTTGTATGTATACATAAGAGACTAAATTCTTAAAAAGGTTACACATCTTTTTATAAATATAGTATTTTTTATTAATGCAATTTAATGGAGCATGTAATTGCGTGCACTGTGTTTTACTACATTTAGTTTCTACTTTTTATAATGTTTAATTCTTATTGTTGTGCATTGATTGTAAAAAGCTCTTCAACTTTAATGTTATAAATGTACTGATTAATATACACAATGGTGTACATGACAACATTCTTATTTGTAATACTTATAGGCAATTATTATTTCTTAAGTAATTATAATAAATATTTTAATATTTTGCTGTTTTACACAGTTTCCAAAATGTGTAACACAATTTTAATTGATTATGAGTTGCATAAGCAATTAAGTAAAATAAACAAATAAGTTTTTTGCTACAAATAAGTTTTGCTGGTAAACAACCATCTAAAAGATTTAAAAACTTAGATCTCTAAAAAGAACTATAAAATTATAAATCGAAACATTTTATAGTTAACATATTAATATTTATTTGTGTATTCTTACCTGTAAAAATATTGACAACTATCTTTTATTTCAGGAGTAATTTTTCATCAAAATGTCTGACTGCACATCTTTACAAAAACAAGGAAATCCATACAAACTTGTGGATAATTCAAGAGAACACAAGAAAGGCATCATTGCATCTTCCTTAATTGACTTAATAAATATAGCTCGTACTCGTTTTTCTATCCCACCTAAGGCTAATCTTAAAATAGTTTTAGAACAAGATGGTAAGATGATTACAATTAGTTTAAATTTTATTGTTTTTGACATTTTTATTTATTTATTTGTTTAAATTATTCAACGGACTATATAGTCCTTAAGTACAAAATGAAATCTGAAGATAGGCTAAAACTAATATAAACTTAAAAATTAACTTAAAATCTATATGTAAACGATCTTAGAGAATTTTTAAATGGTCCAATAAGACAAATTGATGTTACAAAACTAGGCAATTTACATTTGTTTACTATTTAATACACTGGCACTAAATGGCACTAACTGGTACTATCCAGTTTCTTCTAAAATTACATAATAATGACCTAAAATTTTACAATAATTTTAGTTTTCATTAAAGAATGTAATGTCTGTAACATTTTCAAAACGTATTATATTAAATAAATTGAATTACTCTGCTTACTGTTAGGTACTGAAGTAGATGATGAAGAATATTTCGCTACCCTAGAAAAGAATACAATTTTAATGATTTTATGTGAAAATGAAAAATGGATGGCTGCTGAGAAACGAAAACCATCACATTATATTGTTCTTGATGATACCGATCATGGTAGTAAAAATCAAAGCATTTCAAACAGTGATGACATGAGCAAATACAGAGTTAAAGTAGGATCACTCCTCTCTTCTATACACAATGAACCTTCACATGTATCACTTTTGGCAGGCAATGAATTAGAAATGCTTAGTGATATGGACCCCGACAGTGTAGCTGATATTGTTTCAGATAGGTGAGCTTTTTTATTCATGGATGCAATTATTTTTAATAATTAAAAAATATAAATGCTACATACTAGTATTTTTTTTAGCAATTTTATTGCATTTTATTGATTATTACAAAAAACTATATTTTCAGGCTATTTCTTGAACAACTAAAAGAAGCATCAGGTAGATTTTTAGCAGATAAACGCCAAGTACAAGAATCCCTTGCTCTTTTGCACATGTTTTCAAGTAAAGCAGAAACGGAACAAACGTAGGTGATGTGGGGTATCGGCTCTACTCCATTAGCGTATATGTATCGACTGAACCGTTGCATCATTTATAACAATCGGAAGTTGCAACAAATGAAAATTTTTTTTAGACTTAAACATATTTAGTATTGTTTTTAATATTATAATATAAAAAAATATAAAAAAAAATTTGTCATCCAAGATATTGTACCCGAATTATCCAATTTATTATTAAATTGTGAATATTATTTTCATGTATATTTATTGCAATTCCATATCGTTTCTTATAAAATCAAATCATATAATTTGGTTTCCAAGATGGTAACGGTTTTTATTTTTGTTATAATTTTTATAAGCAGTATTGATACAGAATATCTAATATAGTTTCCAAAAAAAAAGTATTCAGGTAAAAGATATGAGATTCAAATAATATATATCGGAGGAAAAGATTTGGTTTTTTGTAAGGATGAAATAAAGAGTTAATTAAATTTAAAGTAATCTTTTATCTTAATATAAAAAAAGATTTATAAACATTTATGGAAGGTTCTATACAACTTATTACGCAATACTTTTTACATCGATAGTACATTTTTGATATTTTAAGTAAATTCTAAAAATGAAATTACCACAAAATATTGTGGTATACAATTGATAAAGTAATCGGTGCAAATTAAAATACTTATAAAATTATTCCTCTTTTATAAATATTTAACATGTAAGTCTTGTATCATATAATAAGTTAAGATAGATAAATTAGTTTTCCTGACATTTAAAAGCGGCTAAAATCATTTATTCAATATTTTATTACCAATTATATTAATTCATGAAGATTAAGGCAATAATAATAACAATAAGATTAATAATTACAATAATAATAATAATGGTGATGTGATGATCATGATGGTGATAATGGCGATGATAATAATATTAATAATAAAGTTTACAATTTAATAAATGTTAGCATATCATTTAAATGACAGCGCTTTGTCATAAAGTCATTAATTGCTGCGCGCACGTCGGGCGCGAACACAGACTTTTTATCTCGAAATCCTTCGAGGATCTCGCAGATGACATTATTTTATCACAGAAGCCCGTTTTCTTTTTTTATATTTTATATCTTTTTTATTTCTTTACATAAACGTATAAATTTTGGAGGAGCGAATATTTTGTTGAACGCTTCTCTTGATTAGTGAGGCGATGCGCAACACTAACCCGTTAGCATTGTAAATTTGGAGTTGATGATCGCTCCGCTAATATGAAAGGAGTCGTCATTTTGCACAGTATGGCACGCTATTTAATATTTTTTTTTTATCTGTACAAGACAAAATTTTTTAGAGATTGAAACTCTATCACTTAACCATTGTGTAAAATAAATAAGTAAAGTAAAAGGGGATAATAATTTGTTTGAATGGGCGCAGGAGAAGATTCAGTGATTTTTCCGGGGCTTCTTTCTATGTACAGGAGCATTTAAAGCTATAGGAAAGTATGCGATTCTTGAAAGTCTAAATGAAATGTTAATGTCAGTCCCTTGTTAAAAAGGCATCATTTCTCAATATCTCGTATACGTGCTCGCGAGTCAAAATCATGATGCTTCACTATTTTTTCATCTCTCCAGGCACGCGACTGATCTGATTTATAGCTAAAGTAGCCAGTAGTACGGTCGGCCGAGGTATCACATAGCTTGGGCAGCTTCTCGGGGAAAACTATTTACAGGTTGAGGAGTCGCCCGGAGCTCGGGGAGTTGGTAGATCATAAGTCGTTACGCAGATCACAGCCACTCGGTAAGACAGCCACCGAACCATACAACGACAATGGGCAGGAGGTAGGTGGTGAGCGCTCGAGACAGCGACATGTGCTGTTTCCGAGGCGTTGCGCCGTTGTCCACAGGCGTTTCAGTGGCATTCGGAGGACTCGGCGGACTCACGGGTTCCTCGGGTTGCAGGGCTGGTCCCTCCGTCGTCACCTCAAATTCGCTACCGCGTTCCTTACCCGAGGCGGGTGAGCTCGGGACTTCCGGAACGGCCGTCGCTCCCGTCGTTCCTGCCGCGCTCGTCGGCTCGTAGCCGCTGCCTTCCTCGGCGAAGCCGTCCTCGTCGTCGGTGATCGGATCTAGGCCACCGGCACCCGAACCGCTGCCTGAAGACCAGCTTTCCTCTGTGTCGATCCAGTCGACGTCGTGCCCGTTGAATGCAGAGCGCAGCCTATTGCTGATACTGGTCAGCGCGAATATCTGCTCCCGAACGATTGCGGTGCGTGTACCCGAAGCTCGAACCTCCGGGTTCATGCTTTGCGATTCACCATTCGCTGACAGTGGATAAGTGTACCTGTGGACAATAAAAATTTATATTAAATACTTGCAATAAATTATGGCTTTTTAACGAAATGGTAGATGTAAATGAAATTCAGAAAATCTTTTTATAAATTTATAATGAATCTCTATTCAGCAAAACAATACGACTTTCCCTTGCGAGATTTATTTACTTTAATTAAAAGAAATTATTTGTTATTCAAAACGCCTGGATATTTATTTGATCAATAACAACACGAATATACTAAATAAAACTTTTAAATAAAAAGTGATGCACAATAACAACACGAATATACTAAATAAAACTTTTAAATAAAAAGTGAAGCACGTACTTGTCGACGTGCGTGCCGTTCCAGCAATTGTGTGTATTGCTTGGCGGTACGACGAGTCCATCGTTGCACAGCTTGTACGGCAAATAGAGCCAGAACTGCCTTGAATCCCTAATGCGCTGTTTGATTTCCTTGACTAGCTTATCGAGTACGGCACTCGAAGCTCGCTCCTCCTCTTCGTCGTCGTCCTCTTCCTCGTCATCCGATGTCTCGGGTTCGTCGTCAAAGCTCAGCGACGTCTGCTCGTCGAGCTCCTTGCGGCTACGTCGCCGGCGGCCCAGTACCGGCCTACCGCATCCCGTGAACACTCGCTGAGACACGTCGTTGCTGCTCTCTTGGAAATTCATGATCGCCTCGGAGATCTTCAGATTGATCGGCCTGACCAGCATCTCGATGTTGAAAGGCCCGAGGAGCCTGTCTGCCACCTTGTCCACGGCCTCTGCAAGGGAACGGATAAGTCGTAGGGCCTGAAATTCTCGTTCGAGAGAGAAACGCGGCGCTTTCTTTCTCTCTTACCGACGAAGTGATTCCAGTCGGCGTCGAGGGCCGCGTGCTGAGCCAGGCAGCCCTTCATCACGTTCTCGCACATGTCGTTGCAGGCGAGCACGTTCCCGGGGATCCCGCTGCAGGAGGGACAGGCCGTCATGCGCGTCAGCGCCGATGCGCAGTCTCCCGAGACTTTCAGCTGAAAATCAAACAGAGATCATTGTTAAGAACGTGTAATGATCATTGTAAAGATGTAATTATCATTATCATGTAATTATCATCGTTTAAGAACGTGCACTCTATTATCGGATGAAGTCATAATGCTGCCTCAATTCTGGAGTGTTTACCTGCTGCATATTTTTGAGCACGTCCGCGGCGACTTGCAGAGCCTGACTGAAGGCCCGCGTCGCTATAAACGAGCGTTTTATCTGCACGCCCAGTTTTTGTGGCACATCACCGAACGGCCTCATCTCCTTCATGTGGTGACCCACGCACTCGAGGTACTTATTGTCAAATTTGTACTGGCTGTTCAACACCGTGAACATCTTCTGGTAAAGCGTATTGAAAAAAGTGTCCATCACGTCGTCCAAGTCCACCTGTTTCAAAGGAATCATTAATCAATTAGAATGAGTGATATACGTCAAATTTATTTTTAATTTATCTTCGAATATTGATGGAACTTACGGAACCCTTAGTGTAGTACATCTCTAATTCTCGAAATAGATCGATGAAAACGTTAGCGTTTTGCTCGTACAAAATACCGTAAGTCTTCTTAAACATTTCGTGGAAGCTTTTTTTACTCGTCTTTAGTAAATCGTTGAAGAACTCTGTAAATAAATAATGAGAAGCATTAACATTAAAATTTGTCACATTTCTTCGATATATTATTTTGATAAAATGGATATTCCATTCTGGTTAACTTAATTAAATACTTAACTTTTTTTAGTAATTTAATTAAATAATTTATTTAACATTTCATGGGAGCTTTTTTACTTTTTAATATTTTTTCGTTATATTTGATAAATTAGATATTCCATTGTCTGTTTAATTTTATTAAATAATTATATTTTTAGTAATATCATTAAATATAACTTATATTTAACAAAAATTCGTCAAGATTAAAAATTGCTTAAGATAAAATAACACGTCCGTAATTTTCCTGCTGTAGACTATAGCGAAGACAAACTATATATCCGTGCTTTATCTCATTTAACATGAAGATGTGAATTCTGAACAAAGAGAAGAGGCTTTTTATGGATCATTAAAATAATCGAAAGGAATATCAAGGCCTGATATTAATCTTCATTGAGAAAGGAAAAGATCGAAGGAGCGCAGGAATATAAAAATCAATGTAGTCAATAATTTACCGTGAAATCTGGTGGCCCTCGTGCTCAAGACGTTCTGTAGGCGTTGAAGAGTATCCTTAGTTGCTTTGTCGTGCTTATCACGAGCCCTGGCCTGAAGCCGTGTCTCCATATCTGCCGAGCAGCACACCTCCCCGCCGCTACTTATGCCTCCGCACGTTTTCAGTTCCCTTGCTGCAACAAAAAAACAAATCAAAATCGAGTTAATATGAGCAAAATATTAAATTATTAATTTATTAAACTGAGATCTTCGTGCGATCTTAATTAAATGATTTTTAATACTTTATTTAATCGAGTTAAGTTACAGAACTAAGTTATACTGTTTAAAAAAATGTATAATTTGTTTCTTTTTCAAAAGTATTAAATGTTTAACGGATGTAAAATGAGCTTGGAATGTTTCATCAAAATTGCTTGTTCCTTCTCTCATTACAACCACTTTCTACGTTAAAAGGACAAAGAAGACTCTGGAATTAAAATACATACTACATACCTACAAGTTTACAAAGGCCAAACACAAGACCCATCATGATTAAATAACGAAAAAAGTACAATGAAGAATAATGAAAGTTTAAGCTACAGATATTCCACAGAATAAATTATTTATTAAAAAGGAAAAAGTAATGATTAGTTAATGATGAAGTAAAAATGTCTTAATTAAAAAGATCATTTTAAAGGCATCCAATGGAAAAAGGAAAAAGCGCAGTTAAAGGAATTCACCGAGAAAAAAAGAAAAAGAAAATGGAATATACTGGTATTAGTTGAATTGTTTGATGCTGCACGGGGCAATCCGAGGCTAAGTGAGGATTTCTGCTGCATGCAGGTTGCTGGCACGCTCCTGGCGGTCAGGTATGTGCGGCTCGCAGACAAAAGAAAGGAAAAAGAAAAGGAAAGAAGCGAGAAGTGACCACCGGCGAGTAATCGTGCCTCGGCGAGCGTGGAGGGACCAGAAGAAAGCGAGACAGAGGCGAACTAATGAGTGTAATGGGCGCAGAATAAACAACGTTATTGAAGCTGGATCTTGCGCCCGCCGTGCAATGTCGATATTTCAAACCTCCCCACCTGAGAGCTCCCATTTTTTTTTTTTTGTATACCCCCCGCCTTCCCCCTTTCTTCCGGCCATGAAATCGAACCGATCGCCGATCGATGCACCATGGGCTAAACGAAATAAAAAAAAGAACTACCGAGTTTCGTGGGCCTCGTATAAAGCCGAAAGGGGTGGAAAAAATGATATTTCGTCGACTCTAAGTAACGAAGGTGGGCAAGATTTTTATAAAGCGAGCTCCGAAAGGAGGAGGAATAAGGAGTGCACGGTTCACATATTCGGTAGTGACGAGCCAGCGGCGTACTTCAAAGCATACCACGCGTGAGAGTTGGAAGGGGGGGAGAGAGGGACTGCAACCCAGACGGCGTGGGAGAGTTCGGCGCGGCCGAGGACTGACCGGCGATGGTGCTCAACTTCATTTGGCCGCGCGCGCAGGTGAGACGCGATACCTACAACGGGGCCGCACGTGACTTCTAAGGCTCCCTTATTGACTCATCTTGCTTCGACTTAACGACAATCCTCTCAGTCCATTTCTAGCCACTCGACAGCTTCCTCCATTTATTGACGGACCCAATAAAATCCATAGAAAATACAAGCACTGGCTCCCTTTATATTCACCTGGAGATTACCCCGGGGAAATCCCCTCCTTTCATTTAATACAGTAAAACTTTTATTACTTTTTTTTTTACACCGATTAAAGGCTAACTTTGCCCATTGTGCGCAATTAGCGTTAAATTATTGGAGCACTGCTGTTATATATACACGTAACGTTTGATGCTATCGCGTTGGATTTATTGAGGGAGAAATTAAATCGCAGAGTGCAAACGGCTCGGTTGCAATTGTATTCTTAATTCTTGCCAATTGTGTCGAATTAATGCCGTGTGAAATGTTCTTTCGCAACTATTATTAGGCTTCCGCAGTTCCGCGACTGTCCTCGACATTAGGCGCGCGCGATATAATTAAACCATTGCTCGATCTCAACGCGGTCGTTGCACTTCGCGCGCGCGCGCTCGCTCACTCCGCTTACACATTTGCGATCATTCGTCAAATTATAGTAATACCGCGAAAAGTAGCCGCGAGTGCAACGATAAATTTAATCGCGATTCAATGAAAATTTATTTCGTCTGGATCCTAATTTTAGAACGTACAATCTTCTTCGTTTGCCATTTTAGATTATATAAATGTCTTTGCAATTGTTCATTCGTATATTTCTTTTATTGTTAAATATAAATAAGTGCATGACGATTGAACTATTACGTGTAGATAAAAAATGTGCAACTCACGGAACAATTGGTTTTTTATTTGTCTTTTCATCAAGTATTAATAAAAAGGTTTTTTTTTGTGCAATTTCTAAAGATTTTACGAGATTTTTTTGTACAAGGCCCAACCCAAAAACCCAACAAGGGACTGCCCCCCTCCCCCCCCTGAAACTGATGCTCTGTGGATAAAGATTATTGCAATGAAATATTATATCCGGACATACGATATATGAAACAAAATTGTGATTCAGGGACACATAAGCGTGAACGAGTTAATCGATGAATGAGAGTACTCTGTAAATTACGAAGCTGAACCACTCGATATACATAATGGGGTCGTGGGATTGTGCTGAACTGCTACATGAATGCATATCGGAAGAAGGAACAAGAACAAGAACGGAAAGGAAGGTACCAGTTGCCGTCTCTCTCTCTCTCTCCCCGCCGTCTTTTCTCCCCTCTTTCTCTCCTCTCTCTCTCACTCTACTACCTTCCTCCTTCCTTCTTTCTCTCTTTCTGCGGTCAATGAAAAAGAGAGAGGTAAAGAGCATTTTCTTTCTGCATTGACCACATTCCTCTCCCATGGAAGCTACTCAAGAACGTTCGGATGAACTTGAGTACACTTGCTGGCTGAATTTCTACCTT
Source organism: Sycophila texana (assembly GCA_035582955.1). Taxonomy (NCBI): domain Eukaryota; kingdom Metazoa; phylum Arthropoda; class Insecta; order Hymenoptera; family Eurytomidae; genus Sycophila; species Sycophila texana. The sequence goes on along the minus strand of JAWWEN010026381.1, from coordinate 1,811 downwards.
CCAAACTTCGCTTTTCAACTTTTGCTTAACAATGTAATATTCTAAGCCTTTTCTAGTTTATTTCCTGCGATTTTTACACTTATTTCAGCTAAAAAATTTACAAAAATGACATATGCAGTTTCAAAGATATTAAATAATAGTTATTATGTAATCCATAAATATAACATTATTTTAATTTTAAGAGTATATGTATAGTTCTGTACTTTAATAAATTAAAGACGATGGGTATATGCACCGAAACAGGTCGCATGATTAATTTATTTAAACTCTTTTTCTTCCTATATCCCAACAAGCAGCACTTTTACACTTTTATTATACGGTCATAAATATTTTTTAGCGGGGGCTATATTTGAGAGAAAAAGTAAGGTATATTGTCCTAACATAAAGTATCTACTTAGATAATATTTACCGAGAAGCGCAAAAATTTCTTTGAAGTTTTATTTCTCCTGGCTAAATAAATATACACCGCGATTTCTCCGCTATTCATTTTGTAAACAAATTTCCGCGATATTAAAAAGCCGCGATTTTTTAAATCGAGATACCACGTTCGATGTACAAAATATCTACACGTAATGATGTATTTTAGATTTTCATCTTAGTTACATGAAAAACGTTTCTCAAATTCTACATATTTGAGGCTACATGGCACCGAACGAACGGTTCGATGGTGCAATTTTGCCAGTTTCACCATTTTAACGTGTGTCAGTAACTGTTCTTTTGATGTACGATACAATAATAATGTGCGACGGCTTCCGGCAAGAATAATAGGTAATACTTTATCCAAGTCCATTATTTTTTGGCGTAAGGAGGAATTTAAGCCAGGCTTTAAATTGAAATTATTTATGAGTTCAATTTTAGAATCTGTTTCGTAAATAATGTATCGTGCCGCTTCTAGCACGTGTTACGGATTTGTTTACACTTGCGCCGGTATCTTTCGTGAATGCACGCACTGAGCGATGTCTATTTTTAAACGTCTTTATTTAATCCGAATAAAATTAGCCTTTGTTTCTTAAATCAAACTGTATCCATAGTGCTATATCGATCTTTTCGCTGCTGATCATTTTCAGCCAGAACCAACATCTTAATCTGTCAGCGCAATTAAACCGGATTTTATTCACGCTTAAATTACGCCTCCCCGTCCTTTCGGAGCGCTATTTCTATATGAACACGACAAATCGACTTAGGCATCGACTAGTCATTAGAACCGATACTTTTGTAAAAAGAAACTTTTTCATTGTACCGTATAAAGGAAAAACGTAAGGCCAACAAACGGAGGGGGGAGCCGCAGAAGGGTGCAGGAAAAGTTGAAGAGTTTTGCTTAGGTCCGATCGGACCGATAAGCCTTACACCGACAATACTACACTTTAAATAGCGGCAAGTTTTCTTTGCGGAGCGGTGCACGCCGTTGAGAAATGCATCGCAGGGTTTTAAGTAAACGCAAGCTGCGATCGTGAGGCACCACAGCCCAAGCTCCAGGTAATGTACAAATATCTATTTTAGGAATGGCAGCTTCCTTTTTAATCCTCGTTTTTCTCTGGTACATGCCTCTTTCTTTACTCCAAACCAATTTTTGTTTACTTAGAAATTTAAAAAGTCGCCGATGTATTCTATAGTGCTACATTCTATAGTGCACTCTTGACTTCTTGCTCTATTAAGTTACAAAATAAACTGTAAGATTATTTCCTTTTTTTCTACTAAAAAAAAGTATTGTAAAAATTGCTATCTGAGAACGTGCACTGAGAAAAAAAAACAATAATTTTTGCTGAATAAAATAGGAAATTTTACTATAATTCATGGCAACCCGGGGACAT